>JAOSBN010000004.1:3051615-3077206 GCA_027563595.1 Erythroxylum suave
AAAATAAATAATTTATAAATTAAAATTTTATTTATAAATTAGTATTTATTTGAAATATATTTTAATTATTAAATCAAATTTATTTGAATATATATATTTTTAAATTTAATTATATATAATTTAATTATAAAAATTAAATTACTCATAAATTTATTCATAATTAATTTTATTTTATTAAATATATAAATATAATATTGAATTAAATTATTCATAATTTTTTTAAATTTATATAATTAAATAATATATATTTAAATGATAGTAAATCAGATTAAAAATAAAAAACAAGAAAAATTATTTTTTGTAGTTTTTATAATTTTTTAAAATAGGAAGAAATTAAAATAAAGACTAAAGATTCAAACAAACAAAGTTTTTTTATTGAATTTAAAAACAAAACAAAAATAAAAATAAAAATAAAAAGAACATCGCATATTCGCATTGGACGCAAAATAGGGTTATGGCGACCACGCGTGAGCCACGTCGAGTCTCTAGGAATTTTAGGCGAGACAATGACACGTAAACAAGACTCACCAATAAGATGACTTCTTATCTTAATTACCGGATATTTTCTATTTATACCCAAAACATACACGCATTATCCAAACAGATTTTCTTTGACTCCTCTCATTTTCTTGCTCGCCAAACAAACAGCCTCTCCCCCTTTCCACCCCAATACATGGCAATTTCTTGTATCAGATGATCTTCTAAGTTCTGATTCACCGAACTCTAAACATCTGTTCGACGATCAGATATTTATTTCAAAATGGCGCTACTCTTCCATTCTCCAGAGTTCTCTACTGCGAATATTCGCTTTAATTCCAATCCTAACCCTAAATCTAGAAATCTCAAGGGCCTCGCTGTGTGCTCTAGGGTTAGGGCTGGGGTTAAAGATTGCGACGTCAACATTTCGCGGATGAACCAAAATGTTTGGCCTTACGGTCAATTTCCGATTTCGGTGAAGCAAGCGAAACGGAGCAAAGAGGAAGAGGAGAAGCAGAATTACTACGTAAATATGGGAAACGCTATTAGGACTTTGAGAGAGGAGTTTCCGGAGCTGTTTTACAGGGAGCTTACTTTTGATATATACAGGTTCGTGTTTATATTTTGATTGGCAGGTGACCAAGTATTTGGTTGGTTGTATCTGCGTTGTAATTTTGCTTGAAATAGTCGCAGGACAGCACGTTCTACCATTTGTGGAGCGAAATAAAGAAGTTGGATTTAGATGCTGTGAATTTTGTTGATGAATATAATTTGGGATTTAACATTAAGATTAGAAGTTGATCACAATCTGGGTAATTGAAGATCATCTGTAAGACTGTAAGGCTCGGTTTTTTTAGGACATTGGTGTTCTATTTGGAGTTCACTTGGTTGTAAATATTGAAAAGTCTCAACTAAAAACCAGAATATCCTTAGCTTTAGATCTGCCATTATAATTGTATATGCAGAAATTGCAGAAGAGTCTTCGCAATCAAGTGATGCATTTCATAACCATCTGTCCTGTAATTTAAAAATGTGTTCTTGATTTGGCGATCATTACTGGTAACTTTATTTGGTTCAGGTGGTGGATTGAGGTAGCTGTTTGCCTTGTGCTTGTAGTTTAACGGGAGGCCAAATTAGAATGTGTCACTCTTTTAGATATGCTATTGTTAAGAAATTCTAACACTGTATTCTGTCTTCTTCTAGGGACGACATTGTGTTTAAAGATCCAATCAACACCTTTGCTGGCCTTGAGAACTACAAATCAATCTTCTGGGCACTGCGATTCCATGGAAGGATATTTTTCAGGGCTTTGTGGGTTGACATAGGCACAGTGTGGCAGCCTGCAGAGAATGCCATCATGGTTCGATGGACCGTGCATGGCATCCCAAGAGTCCCATGGGAAAGTCACGGTCGATTTGATGCTACTTCGGAGTACAAACTTGACAGCAAAGGGAAGATTTTCGAGCACCAGGTTCACAACATTGTTCTCAACCAACCTCCAAAGTTTAGGGTGGCAGCAATGGGGGAATTAATCCAGTCTATGGGTTGTCCTTCAACCCCAAAACCGAGTTTCTTTGAGATCTCATCCTCGCCTCCAAATAGCAACCAGAGATATTAAAAAACCTCCTAAATTTTGGTTTATGGTGGAATCTGCAAGCTTCAGTTTGACCGCTTCTTTGGCATATAAGAACTCTCTTGTACAGCCATCGATGGCTTTGTAGTAATGACCTCTTACATTGAAAGTGTAAGCTGTGGCAAATGTGCACTGCATTTAGCCATTTTTTGACTTGAAGACGAAATCTATATATGAAATGTATCATCTTGTACATAGGTATACACATGTATTAGTTGAGTGCAAGTCAAGTTTCTGCTTTCACGTCAGATGTGGGTCCATAATCTATTTTCTTTTTCATTAGCATTGACATTCCTCTTTTACAGACTGCTCTTTCAAGACTTTGCTCGAATCCAACTGACAAGGCAGTGTTCTCGATTCTTGTCTCAATTGGATTTCCATAAGCAAATTTGAGTTTAAATTTTAGATATATTAAAAAAGTTAACATATATATTAAATTGAGTTTTGAATTTTTACGTTTAAATTTAATTAGAAATCATATTCATGAAATATCTTAATCCAATTATTAAATTTAATTTGTTGGATTTAAATTGGATTAGACTTAAACATCATGTCTACACTAAGAAAAGGCAGTGCACATGATGACTTGCAAGATATTCGAGTGAAGTGATGGTTCCAAATAGATGACGACGGGTGATGGCTATTATAAAGTGGGAACTCCACGCACAGCACAGGTACCATTTATTAACAACAAACTTCCTTTATGATTAACAGGCAGCAGCCAGCAGGGCCAGTAGCCACCGCTCCTCTATTGAGGGTCCCAGTCCTATCATCCTTTTCGCGATCCCTGAATCATTACTACATCATTTATTCATTCAACCATGAATCCTTCGCCAACTTCTATATATTCTTCTTCTCCTCCGTTTTTTATTTATTTATTACATTAGTTATATCAGGTTAATCAACTAATCTTAAGCCTTTAAGATTCCATCTTAAGAGTTTTAAAGTATTTAAATCTGAAACTTTAAAATTCCTCAGGTTCTTACGTAATCTGTATATTTTTGTATACAAGGAATCGTCACATACTTGATTGGTCAATTACTGATTGATTGATCGCTGGCTCTGCTCAGAATCATGTTCTTAACAGCTCTCAGATTCCCTAACAGCTTCAACACTCACACTACCTCTAGAAATGAAATGTCCATAATTAATCAGATCGAAGAGCTTTACCTAGGAGGTTAAAGAATCATCAATAAAGAACAATTCTCATTTTTCTTCATTTTACGTGACCCGAACTCAAAAGTTTCTTTAAGGGAGAACCTTAAGTGAGAAGCTTACGCTATTTAAATCATTCCTCATTTTCTATATATTTCTTCTTCTTCTTCTTTTCCGGGTGAACCAATAAATACAGCCTGGCAAGTTCTGTCATGGGATCAATTTTTCCAAACAAACAATAAGAAACAAATTTAATTGGCATAATTTATCACCTATTAATTACGTATTTAAAAAATAGGGGTTGCTTGTCTCAAAGAAAAACTATCATTCTTATGGGCTATACAGTCTTTTGGTACGCTTCTTTCATACAACGACGACGGTTGCCGTTTGTTTAATTAGTTTTTGTTTTTCTGCTTCGGAAACCACCCGTCTCCGTCTCAGTCTCACGGTGTCAGTGTGGTCCGTCCACCACCGTAATAAAACTCCTTTTCTCTTCCAGTCATTTTCACTTCTTATTAGCTCCAAAATCACCACCACCAAAAAAGTTGCTTCGACTTCACTCTGTCTCTCTCTCTCTCACACACATTCTTATTAAATATCTACACACTAACGAACACGATACTCATTACTCATTACGCGTTAGATTCCGATTTCAAATTTGGTTTTAGTAAGTTAACTCGACGAGAGGAGTCGGTAGCGGAGATATGGTTTCACCGGCCATGACATTCGATGAAGTATCCATAGAACGTAGCAAAAGCTTCGTCAAGGCTCTGCAGGTGATCCTTTTTATTTAATGATCTGCTTTGATTTTTTGGCCTCTGTATTGTATCTGACTACTCAATAACCGTGTTTACAAATGATTTTCGGTTTTGATTTTGATGTAGGAGCTCAAGAACTTGAGGCCTCATCTGTATTCTGCGGCGGAGTACTGTGAGAAGTCTTATCTTCACAGCGAACAGAAACAGATGTAAGGAATTTCTTCTATTTAGATCAGTGTTACTAGAATCTGCACGGGTTAGTTTATGTTTTGGCTCGATTAGAGCACAAAAGCTTCATTTATGTGACTTCGAAGTGAAGTTACTGAATGCCTTTCTTCGATACGTTGTTGTATTCTAAGAATGATTAACCGTATACATTAATATAGTTGATTTTGGTTATTCAACGTCATGGGTGGACTCAATACCGAAGAATTTGGGTTTACATGTGGTTACTTTGCGAAAAGACGATTTTATCCTTCTTTTTATGAATGCGGAATCTGTGCGCCAGTTGATTTCTCATTTTCAAGACCTCTATTTCCTGTTACGGATTAGGGTACTGGCCAACCTGAAAGATTATGCTGTTCGAGCCCTTGTAAATGCTGTTGATCACCTTGGCACTGTAGCTTACAAGTTGAATGACCTGCTTGAACAACAAACATTGGACACGTCAACGATGGAGCTAAAGGTTTCTTGTGTACATCAGGTAAAATTTCCTGTGCGTGTAGGGATGAGTGGCTTTCTGATTGAACTAAACATTTAAAGAACATAAAAGCTCATTCACTTTGCCATTGTTAGCAAATTGTCAATTGGCGTGTGTATACGGACAAGGAAGGTCTTAGGCAGCAGCAGTTGTTGGCAATTATTCCTAGACATCACAAGCATTACGTTTTACCAAGTAAAATTTTATTTTTGTAACTTGTAAGCTTTTTCTGAAAGTGATTTCCAGTCGGTGGTAATTGTGCATTATTTTCTCTACCTTATTTCTATTTATTCTCCATTTCTTCTTAGATTCTGTCAATAAGAAGGTACACTTTAGCCCGCTCATACAAACTGACGCGAGGCAAAAGAACTTCCAAGCTACATCTTGTTTGCAGCCTTCAGGTATGATGATGTCCCGTGGTTCCTCTTCCAACCTTTGGTTTCTTGTGATTAGTCTACATATCCACCTTCTATTTCTTCTTGGTTAGGGAGTTTTACTTATCAGAATATTCTGTATCAGATTCCCCTGCAGCAAAGACACTTTCTTGGCACTTAGCCTCAGAAACCAAGTGTACTTTCAAAGGGAGTAGGTCAGTGCATGAATTTTCTTGATTTAGTATTTCTTTTAACTTAAAAGCATTGATACAACTGGCTTTTCATTAAATAACTCTTGCTGTTGAGGACCTTCTCTGAGAACAAATGAGTCTATTCGTAATGCAGCAATGATGATTCAAAAATTTCCGGGAAATCTTCTATGACTTTTGAACTCCTAGGTATGTGCAAAAATGAAAATTTACCTTGCAGAGTAAATTCAACTGCAGCAAAGTGGCTAAAATGATATTTTTGTAATGATCTGAGCTCCTGTGCTTACAGATAAAGAGGAGAGTGCAAGGGTTGCTCCTGCCGAGCTATTTATTGGGAGCCCTGGATCCAGTGTAGCTATACAATCATTTGGTGTCGTCCGCAGGGTAATTATTGTATTAATTAGAACACAAAGTACAAACATGCCCATTTTTCATCTAAGTGCATGGTTGATAATCTACCCAAATGTCGAATCTGGCTTATTTTTGGAATGAAGTTCTGAACTTTTTATCTGAATCAATTCTTCTGAAACCATTCTGTTAAGCAAGTCTACGTAGCGATAAGCATAAATTGAGAGTCTATTCCTGAAAACAATTGTAAGTTACTTGACAAATATGCCTCTGGCAAGGACTCCATATTCTGAGAGTCTTTGACAAATCATGTCAACAGCTTCATTGTTATAAGACTGCAAATATTTCCAGCCTTTGAGTGACCTGAAAGTACTGGCATGAAATATAACAGTACCTATTTCAAGTCTAAGGATACTCATATTGGCAAACAAATATCAGGATGGTTGGTGGTTTTGACCCAAAAAAGTTGTATGAATTGTCTTTTGATTCTTTTGTAATCTACTAATCTTCATAGTTTGTCACTGTCAAACTAACGAAATTGATGGGGGGAATTTTGGCATACCCTTGGCTGATAAATTTGTGTTGGGGACTGTATAATGCACCAATTTTTATAAGTAAATGTGATGTGAAGATTGGTGGTTGAGACAGTCTTGTTCATCTAAAGCCTGAACTGAAACTTTTGGTTTTGAATGACTTGGAAAGGCAGGTTTGGCTATAAAATTGTCTTTAGTGTAATTCAAAATTTGGAGTTTGTTGATGACGTGACTCTCTCAAAGAGAGACGCATAAGTAAAGTGTGTCTAATTTATGAATTCGGATCCTCTGTTTAAAATAATTGTCCAATCAAGATTAAATAGGATTACAACTACAAATTTATGGCCATTTGTTGGAAATTGCCTTTTTATGGTGACTTGAAACATCATCACTTCAACTCATGACTGATGACTCATGTTCATGTAATAGAATAGTTTGTCTATCTGAATGAGTCTGCATATGTGAGCAGTGACATGATTCAGAAATCACATCAGAAAGTTCAGAACAGAAAAAAAGTTCAAAAGATTCTTCTGTTTGCAGGAAGCGCTGGCCGGTAGTAAATCATTCAGGTCATTTGATAACTCAAGGCGCGAAATTGTTCGAGCCCCTGTTCAGAGTAAAAGCGTACTGTCAGCGTTCTTTGTTAAGCAGAAGTCGTCAAAGCTGAAGATTGGCTCTGTCTCATAAATCATACCATTCTCGCCTCTATTGATATTCCTATGAAGTGCCTGTTAATGTCTCCTGCGATTGTTGATGTAAGTACTTTTCTCGGTAATTATTTAGTCAAATTGTTTAAAGTTATAAGTTTAGTCCCTGTTTGGGTCTGAATATGAGCGTTTTGTTCATGTAAAATGGATAGTTTTATAATGTGGAGACATGGTCTCTTAACCAATTTCAGTATGTGAAGGTAATGAAGTTAGTCTGGTGGATGGCTTGTGTTTGATGACTTGGAGACATGATCTCTAGTATTTTTGTCATTCTCAAGAACTAGAGTTAGTTCTCCAATAGTTTTAACGTCAATTCTGCATATGATGTGAATTTACCATCTTTGGGTCAAGCTTTTGATTACCCCATCAGCATTATATTCGTCAGGATGTTACAAATTCAAATGCCAGGTTGCGAGAAATGAGTTGTTCAGGGGTACGTAGTGTTTGCACATAAAGCATACTTCAGACTATAAAGTAAAAGCACGTGGTATACCATCTGGATTGATGATGATTATTCTTATATTGAGGTATTTTTGCCCTTCAAATCATCTGTTTTAATTACTCTATTTTAATTATGTTTCATTAAATTTTATCTATATATTTATAGGAATATCATAATCAATACAATAGATTTGATCCCATCCTTCATTATCTGTTGAGTGACAAAACCAAGGTGCTAATTAGGTTGATTTATTCCAATAGGACCACCAAATGTCTTCACCCACTTGTGTTTTCGTTTGGATAACATGCATTACCAACCATACCTTTCTTAAAAGACTCAATTTCGTATGAGCATGCTAAAATTATTATTATTTTTTGTAACGAGAGACGCACAATCACTATTGTCCAGGTATCTATTAGGTAGATCATTTTGTGTATGTAATAATTTATAAATCCTATATAATACAATAAATCACTTAATTAATTAACAATTTAAAATAAAATTACGTATTTGATATAGTTGATATTAATGTTACTCGTACCAACAATCTTTAGAATTTTGAAAACTTTTAGAAATTTATTTAACATGTAACTCGAGTTTTAAATTTTAAAAAATCTTATACTATTAATTACATGATATTAAGATAAGATGTTTAAGATTTTAAAAAACTTATAAAATTAGTTAAAGTTTGAATAAAATTGAAAATTTTAAAATATGATTAAATATATTGTCTTTAATTTAAATTTTAATTAAAAAGAAAGACTGCTAAATAAATTTTAATTTATAAAAAATGATTACTTTATAAAAATCATAAAAATTTTAAATTAGTGCTTTAGAGAACATAATAAAATAATTTTAAGATTTTTTTTGGAACAGAGGAACTCGCAGTCGCTGTCTTTTGGATGTGCACTGGGTAAATCTCTAGATTGAGGCAATAGCTTGCAAATCATGCCAACTAATTACTTCGTACTAGGCAAGCCCTGTACGACATGCTCGATTGAGATAATGTAAATAAGAGAATTCAACATACAAGACTTTTTAACCCTATACTCTCTTACTCTAACAACTTGATCACTTCCTAGAATCAGTTTTAAGAACATGCAAAAATAATTTTATGAGAATTAAGATCAATTCAAAGATGTGATGATCTTTCTTGTGATTAGCTATTATATTATAATAGAAAATGAATCACAAGATTTTATGAACTCAAAACAACAACAGACGTTGAAAAATGTTGGTAGCAATACAGTTCATGTGCAACTGCTCGCCTAAAGCGTAACTCTAAAACGTTAGTTTGGTGCAGTCGAATCAAATTATTGAACGGCGATGAATTGTGAATACAAGTAACAGCAACCTCTATAACTGAGTTTGTTTGCCTTTCGGTTTCTCTTTTTCAACGAGGAAACGTGAATCTGTAGATTTCTTAGTAGATGTTGTTGTCCTGTCGTTTTCTCTGGGGGGGTATGGCCGATATTCCTCAGCCACACAACACTTCTGTTCCTCTTCCTCTTCCTCTTCCTCTAATCCACCAGCCAGTAGTAATGGCTAATCTAGTAGGTATCGGAAGGATATAGAAATCCAGTAACTACCAGTAATTTTGTCAGACAATATTAGAAAAAATAAAATCAAAATCCACAATTTTCTTAACAAATCGGGTCAAACGTCGTCGTACTTCGCTTGCATATCTGAAATTAATACGTTCATGTCAGAGCCAGTGACCTAAGGAGCCAGATCTGGAAATTTATCTTAACTCGCAATAAATGTAAAAATGATATTATATTATTCATTTTTAGAAGATTTTAAATTGTTTATTAAAAAATAAAATAGCAACCGACATATGTAAATTCAGGATTTGAAAAAATAAAAAATTCAGAATATAAATTATAAATAAAGACAACGAATCGCTATAAACAAGGAGTTGGAATTAGATTCGGTTAACTTCCCTCACGAATCCGTAGGCTCTTTGGAGCTGCCCCCAGTCACAAGTGAGCTGCTTTGCTTCTGTTCCGTTTCTTCAAGAAGTCTTTTTCGTTTTCTTTAATCTATTTTTCTTTGGAAAAAAATGTATTTATTTTCGGTTTTTAATTCTTCATTCTTTAAATAATCCGTCACTGTTTTTTTTTTTTTTTTTAGTTGATGGAGAAGAGACGACGAAATCCACGTGAAAACCATCTTGACCTTTCATTCTGTTGACTCTCTCTCACTCTCTCTATAGCTCTATCTCTGACTCAAGTCACAAGCTTTCTCTTGCAATCGGAGTTGCTTGTGTTCGTGGGCAGGGGTTGGTGTTGTTTAGTGTTGGATGTTGTTGCATGTTCTTGTGGTGAATTTGTGAGCTGATTTAATGGGGTTGTAGTGAATGGGTTCTTTAGAGACTGGGCTTCCCTTGAAAAGGGACGGCCTTCTTCGCTCTTCTTCAGCTAGTAGAACCGATAGGCACGCTTTTTTGCAGCGACCCAGATCGAGATTCTCTCGTTTCTTGCTTTTCAAGAAGTTGGATTACTTGCAATTGGTCTGTACGTTTGCGGTTTTCCTTTTCTTTGTGATTCTCTTCCAGATGTTCTTGCCCGGTTCTGTGAGCGAGAATTCGAACGATTCTTGGGAGCTGAAGAAAGGGATGGTTTCTGAGGATTTGATGTACTTGAAAGAGATGGGTAGCTTTGATTTTGGAGATGATATCAGATTCGAGCCTTCCAGACTTTTAGAGAAATTTAAAAAGGAAGCTAAGGAGCTCAATTTTTCATCCACCTTCAATACGACGCAACATCGGTTTGGTTACAGGAAGCCTCAGCTTGCATTGGTCAGTTTCTATTAGTAATGGATCTTTCTCACTGTTTCAAATTGTTGTCTTGGTAGAGTTGATTTTGTTGAATGAAACTATCGTTTATTTTGATTTGTTTTGATTTCATTTCCTTTTCCACTAATAGGTGTTTGAGGATCTGTCGGCTGGTCCCCAACAGTTGTTGATGGTGACTGTTGCAACCGCACTGCGAGAGATTGGTTACGAGATTCAGGTTATTTCATTGATATGTTTAAATTACTAATTTCGAGTAATGATTACGAGTATTAGTGCTAAAGAAAGCTATGTTTATTTAGACAAAAAGTTGCTCTATGGTTTTTGTCTGTTAATGCCATTATCCATTACTTGTAACGTTAAGTTATGTCTGATTTTCTTTAGTTGATGTGATTTTTGGCAGGTGTATTCAGAAACAGATGGTCCTGTACGCAATGTTTGGCAGAACATCGGGGTTCCTGTTACTGTTTCTCAAATCAGTAACAAGATGGAGACTGCTATTGATTGGTTGAAGTATGTAGCGGAAGCAAATTTCCAGCGCACGATGACATTTAGTATAGCATTTTTATGAGTGAAGCCGAGGTCTTATGTTTAGTTAGCAAAAACAAATATATGGCAAAATGAAAACTATCAATGTGAACCTTATCCTTATATGCTGGGCTAGTATGTTGTTTGCTTTGTTATAATCTGATTTAAAAAATGGCGTTGTGAGATTCAAAATCTCTGTATATCAAGAAGATATAGCCAATTAGTTACTGCTTTAGAATACCACCTGCTCAATTTAACTGAACGTGGTTTCTCTCATAACTGATTTGGGGATACTCTTTCTGCAGCTTTGAGGGCATACTCGTATTTTCTATTGAGGCCAGAAACATCATTTCTAGGTAATATGTACCTCCAGAAGTTTAAGTGAGGTCCTGCACGTTTTCAGCATTCTCATTATTTGATATATGATAGTTTTAAATTCCTCCTGTAATAGTTTTAAATTCCTCCTGTAAACATGATAGAAGTTCTCTTTTCTGCAGTGAATCGTCTAATTCTAAATGCAAGTTTAACGTCACATCATGACTCAAGGATATGATTCCTATAATAATGCAAGTTTATGGTGTTTTGCTTGTCTAAGTACTTAACTTGAATTCACTTGTTACAGTTTAATGCAGGAACCATTCAAGACCATACCTGTCATATGGACAATCCATGAGAAAGAACTTGCTTTGCGCTCAAGAAAGTACATCTCATCTGGGCAGGTTGACCTTTTGAATGACTGGAAGAAAGTTTTCAACCGTGCTTCTGTCGTTGTCTTCCCTAACCATTTCCTTCCAGTATGTGTTTAAAGTATCCTCTTTTGGACTTTAGCCTTATTCTTATTGGTACTTTCTAGCAGTTTTAAATGTTCATATCAGGAAGTGCAGTTCAAATGCGAATTGTCAATTTAAGTATTCTAAATTACTCGTTTGATTGGGTGCGTGGATCATCCATGTATTGAACAGATGATGTATTCTGCTTTTGATGCTGGAAATTATTATGTGATTCCGGGCTCTCCAGCTGAACCATGGGCAGCCGAGACTACAATAGCATCTGAGAATTCACGTATGAGGATGGGTTATGGGCCTGGTGATACTGTGATTGCAGTGGTGGGAAGCCAATTTCTGTACAAGGGTATGTGGCTGGAGCATGCACTAATTTTACAGGCTTTATTACCACTTTTCTGGGAGTTCCCATCTGATTATAGTTCAAGCTCTCGCCCAAAAATACTTGTATTAAGTGGGAATTCAACTAATAGTTACAGTTCGGCTGTAGAGGTATGTTTTGGATGCTCACTTTCAGTACATAGCTTATTTGTTATGAAAATCTATTTCAATATTTGAAATCATTTCACAGGCTATTGCTGCTAACTTGAGTTATCCAAGAGGTGCTGTGAAGCACATAACTGTTGAGGGGGGCTTGTTGGGTCTTCTAAAGGTTGCTGATTTTGTGATTTATGGATCGTTCTTTGAGGAGCAGTCATTTCCTGAAGTTCTGTTGACAGCCATGTGTATTGGGAAACCAATTGTGGCTCCAGACCTCTCCATTATCAAGGAATATGTATGTTTGCAATCGCTGCTTTTACTTTAGTCTTCTTCTGGACACATGTTACATTCAGAGAGGATTTTGCGATCTTAAGCTCGCTCGTACAATCAAAATAATTCATTCTTTTTGCCTTCAATTTTGGTTCTATCCATATTCTGCTTCTATCTACATGCGTAGAGAATATTGTGATTTCTTCAGACGTTGAACCAGATTACATTCTGTTACTACTGCATTTATTCAATTTCTCATTTCACTTCTCTATGATATCCAAGCACATCAATCTTAAATACTTTCATCTTGTTCTGGTAGTTTTGCATTTTGAAATTATGGAAATTTTGTTTTACTTTTCAGAATAAATCCTCTTCACATAAGTGTGACAAGATCAGTTTTAGTTCTGCTGTGAATGCCCAAGCAGTCTATGTGATAGTGGAAGACTAGAGAACCAGCAGAGTTGAATGTGTTCTTAATTTATGATATGATATGTTTGCAAAGTAGAAAATTTTACGATCTTGTTCTTGAATGCATGTGTTAACTAATCTACTAAGAATTATAAGTACTGAAACAGGCATATTTATTATTATTTTTTTCTTTTTTTAGTTGTTGCAGTTGATGACATTTGAGCAAAGTACTGACTGTATTGACAATAACAATTTAGGTCGATGACAGGGTTAATGGATATCTTTTCCCGAAGGAGAACATAGGGGTTCTGAGTCAGATTATGTTGGAGATTATCTATGAAGAAAAGCGATCAACTGCAGCACATAATGTTGGTTCATTAGGAAAGCAGTCTGCTAAAAATCTCATGGTTCGAGAAAGTATTGAGGGCTATGCCTATCTACTCTCTAATGTTCTCAAATTACCATCAGAAGTTGCAAGTCCAAAATCTGTTGCAGATATCCCTTCAAAACTGAAAGAAGAATGGCGCTGGAATCTATTTGAAGAATTTTTTAATTCAACATATGAGGATAGGACTTTGAGAAGTTCTGGATTTCTGGACAAGTTTGAAGTGATGTGGAACCATACTCAAAGAGAGAGCTTTGGTTCATCAGTTGATACGGATGATTCATTTTCGTATGGCATTTGGGAGGAAGAAAAAAATAATGAAATCTTTAATATTAGAAAAAGAAAAGAAGAAGAAGAGGTAAGAATCCTTGTAGCCAATTAAGGTATTTGAACTTGTAATTTTTCGTGACTTTTATTGAATGAGATTATCTTTCAGTCTAAGTTAATATTGTCTGAGATATTATACAGCTAAAGGATAGAACTGACCAACCTCATGGAACATGGGAGGAAGTATATCGGAGTGCCAAAAGGGCTGATCGGTCTAAGAATGACTTGCATGAGAGGGACGAAGGTGAACTTGAGAGGACAGGTCAACCCTTATGCATATATGAACCATATTTCGGAGAAGGGACCTGGTCTTTTCTTCACCTTGGCTCACTTTATCGAGGAATAGGACTGGTGAGTCTTCTACCTTTGTGACGAAATTACTATTACTGAGTACAAAGTGGGCTGATTAATCTTTATGCCCTTAAGTTTAAGTATCCTGTTACTTCATTCTTTATTCATCTATTAAATATTTGTATGTTTATTTTAAATGGTAATATTCTAAATACTATGCAGTTATAGTTACAGGCATCTATTGTTTCCAATTAGATATTAAATCATTGACTGCTGCATGCAGTCAACCAAAGGTAGGAGACCTAGGACGGATGACATTGACGCATCCTCTCGCCTTCCACTTCTTAACAATCCATATTACCGAGGTATCCTAGGTGAATATGGAGCATTTTTTGCAATTGCGAATAGGGTTGATCGTGTTCATAAGAATGCTTGGATAGGGTTTCAGTCTTGGAGAGCAACAGCCAGAAAGGTATCCTGCAATCTTGATCTTGTGTCACCCTTTACTATATTTCCTTGCTATGTAATAGTTTCCTTTTTTAGCTCTGATTTACATAGACATTAGAGTATAGAAAAAGATGTATGAAAAAGGGTTTTAAACTGATTTAAAATCTTTTTCTCAGTATTTTGCAGTAGCTACAAAGTTATTGCAAAGAAATGATAAGATTTCTGAACTATATAGTAGTTGACATTCCTTAGTCCAGTCAACAGGTTCCACCTGACACACTGAAATTCCTCCTCTGTTGTCTCTTGCAGAAATGACTCTAAAATTTGGAAATTTCTCTTACTTGAGCGCTCTAAAAACGTGAAATTTCTAATAATATTTCTGAGTGGTAATTTCTTCTCACCAGTTGTTGTGTAAGAGCAGTTGGAAAAACTTAAGTGGACTCGTCATTTTTGAATAAAGAGAAACTGAAATACTGAAAATACTCCATTTGGCATTATAGAAAACCTTCGAAATTTCAGTGGTGAACAAAAAATTAGCGCTGCTGGTACATCAGGGTGGAATTATGGAATATCAGTCAACTGTTTCAATTTTGCTCTTCCTTTAATGTCTTAACACCAATTTCCAACTCGGGGTTGTAACCAGGTGTCTTTGTCGAAGATTGCTGAAAAGGCATTGTTAGATGCAATTCAGACAGGTAGACATGGTGATGCACTCTACTTTTGGGCTCGCATGGACGTGGATCCGAGAAATCACTTGAAGCAGGATTTTTGGTCATTCTGTGATGCTATAAATGCAGGAAGTTGCAGGTGATAGGCCTTTAGTTGATTGTCTTGTTCATTGTACAATCTGGAAATTGGAGAAACAAAATCATGTTTCTCATCTCTATTTCGAGTTTGGCTGATGTCTTAATTTCATCGTTTGCTCAAGGTTGGCTTTCTCCGGGTGTCTCAAAAAGATGTACGGGGTCCAGCTTCATTTCAGTTCTTTGCCGCTAATGCCAGATGATGGAGATACATGGTCTGTCATGTCAAGTTGGGCCTTGCCAACAAAATCGTTCATGGAATTTGTGATGTTCTCAAGGTATGATAAGTGACTTTTCTTGCTCCTAACTCGGAAGTTGAAGCTTGTCAAGTGGAATAGGTTAGAAAGCTCTACTCAATTGACCTGCCTTTGGTGCAGAATGTTTGTTGATGCCCTGGATGCAGAAATGTATGATGAACACCATCAGAGTGGCTACTGTTATCTTAGTCTGTACAAGGTAAATTGTTTTAGACATTTGATTTCTTTTCTTACTAGATTACAATTTGGTCTTATTTTATCATATATAACTATAGTGCTAATTACAAGCGTTTCAATATTCTGCAGGATAAGCATTGTTACTCCCGAATTCTTGAGCTACTAGTAAATGTATGGGCATACCACAGTGCAAGGAAGATTGTATATGTGAACCCTGAGACTGGATTGATGCAAGAACAGCACAAGTTGGAGAACCGAAGAGGCAAAATGTGGGTCAAGTGGTTTTCTCTGACAACTCTAAAAAGCATGGACGAGGACTTGGCTGAGGAGGCAGATTCAGACCGACCTAAGCGAAGGTGGTTATGGCCGTCCACTGGAGAAGTCGTCTGGCAAGGTGTCTTTGACAAGGAACGGAATCTACGCAATCGACAGAAAGAGAAGAGGAGGCAACAAAGCAAGGACAAATTGAATAGAATGAGGAAGAAACGCCGCCAAAAGGTTATAGGGAAGTACGTCAAGCCACCACCAGATGAAGAATCGGAAAACTCAAATTCTACAACACTTGCTACTTCTGTAGTTCTATGAGAAAGTAGGGGTCTAATTTGATGATTCTTTTATTGTTGATTTTTCACTGTCTTCTTTCTTTTTTCTTTTTCTGGCAGGTAATTGTGTATCATGTATTCGAGGGGCAAGTGTATGTAGTAGCTAACTCATCTTTATAACAAATAACAGTCTCCTGAAGATTGAATGTATACCTGGATTCTTTTCTTCGTTCTCTCGCTCATTCTATAGTCTCTCTAAAGTGATCAGCACTTGAAACAATCTTTCACTGAGGCTAAACTTCAGAAGAAAAAGATCCTACTGACTCGTTAACAAATCTCAGAAAAGATATAAGCACAAAAAGTCATACCATGGGTAACATGAAGCCAAAGGCCGTCGAGTTCAAAGCTCAAACTCGGTCCAGAATTCAGGTTAATGTGAACTTTAAGTCAATAATTTTGCCTTCCCTACGATTATACAAGAACATAACCTCTTTCCACTATGTTGGAAACGAAATATTCAAGTTGAGGATTTTTAACACGGATGCTGAAAAAGTATGAGAAGTTATACGAAGTCATCTCCAGAGGAAACATCCATAACAAAATCTAGTTTCCACTTTATACGAAGTCATCTCCAGAGGAAACATCCATAACAAAATCTAGTTTCCACTAAAGATTTTATTATCATGATAGCAAGTGTAAATTACACCCCAAAAATTAGACATCAAACCCTCAGAAGAATTGTCTGCAGACTCTGCTCTCTTCCGATCTCCAAATGCTACATCAAAATCTTCTCAAAGCCCCAATTACTTGATACATATATTGGCATCTTCTCTTTCGATTTGTCAAACTCTTCAACAATCTTCTTGATAGATATATTAAAATCTTGGAGCTGCATCGAAACACACCAGTGGGTTAGAACCCTCCAATGGAGGATGGAACATAATAAATATCAGATTGTTCTCTAAATCAAGAAAAAGGAGAACTAAATCAAGCCAATCGCAAACCAAGTTAAAAACTTAAAAGTCCAATCGAAGCAATTACTACAACCATCAAACTGACAGCAATGATGCTTATTAATTAATTGATGATATTCTCATACAAGACCAACCCACTTGATGTAGAATGAGCATTTTCAAAGTAAGGTTGCTACTTCCGGCTATGATTAACCAAAAGCTGCCTTACCTCCACCAACTGTTGCTTCAGGTAACCGCTCAATTGAGTACTTATGTTTAGTAATGTACATTATTGGCACACCAGGAACCTGTAAGTAGATAATCAAAATTATGAATAAACATAGTTTGATACACAATGCTGCAAGAAGCATCTGTTTCAAACTTACCTTTCTTATCCTTCGCTTTAAATCTCGATCACATGTAGCAACAATGAAGCATTTGTGCTGTTACCATAACAAGGAAGCAATGTTACAAAAAAATATTGCAGTTAGAAAAACTACAGACAGGTCCCTTTATATTGCTAAATCCATTCTTATTAAGAGAGAGTGTAGAAAATGGGAAGCGTGTGAAATATCCACCTGAGTGACCCTATCAACAATACAGTCATCAGCATAGGTCCCTTTATGAATACAGGGTAGCCTATCAAACCGCGGATCCTTGGCAATCCTGTCAAAAGGAAACAAGGAATCAGTTGACGTCTATTAGCTGGAAATCGAAAATCGTTACCAATGATCAGCTGAGATGGTCGCATCAAAATGCAAATTGAGAACAATTTGGAACCACCCATGCATCTTAAGAGCATAAGATAAGCTTCTTAAAAGAAAAACACAAAAGTGCCAAGAACATCAAATCTATATTAAAAAGCCAAGGGTTATTTTTACCTCAGAGCCACACGGTATTTCTGGCCTAGCTTCTCAAGCTCTGCCATTACACAGTCGGTGATACAAGGTGTACCTGGAGACAACAAGAGATGGGAAAAATCAATCAGAATACTAACAAGTTGCAGAGTTTCCCATTAATTAAAAGGTCTTACATAACAATCAGATGGTGGAATTTTTGAATCGTCTTAATATATGAACCGGGAAAAAAAAAAAAGACATTGCCCCAACTCATTTACAAGTTTAACCACTAACATACCATCAGCAACCAGAAGATTTAAGAACGCATATCAAAATCCAAGTTCTGATAAAAGAAGAAAAAAATTCATATACTCACACTTCGCATATAAGCAGTCCATCATGCCTTTCTCCAAATCCAACTACACAAAAACAAGAAGCAACTATTAGAGTTTAGTACTATAACAAGTATACAAAGCAGCATGTTTAAAATTTCACACATCTTTGGTTTCCCTCTTTCAAGAGAGTCAAGATTGGAATTTTAGTGCAAATAATTTCGCAGGCCATTAACATTTCATGGTACCATTACGATGAGCCAATAAGTGTGAGAAAAAAAAAAAAAAAAACAGCCTAGGACGACATTATGTGTTCACTCTTTCTAGAATTACGAGAAATACAGTGGATAAATATCCGGAACCTCTTTGCATGTACGAAACACACCATACCATGATTACAAAGGAGAACTTGAAACGAAAACAGCACCCCAAATAAATCTTACTTTATTTTGGATGGAGAAATTGATGAAGTTGGTATCCACCAAAACCCTATATGGAGGCCCCAAAGCTGTATTGTATCGGAAGTAAAGCGCCGAGGAAACTTGCGGTCTGTTTTCCAAACAAACCCCAAAGAGGCACATAATTAACAGCAATAAAACCGATAAAAGAATCAACATCCATGAAACGAGAGAGATTTACAGAGGCTTACACATTTCTCGGGAGATTTAAATTGGAAAGATCTTTTTTCTTCGGATTCAACACCTCCTCTTTGTGTCTAAATAGTAAATACAATAACATATTAAATAAGGGAATTAAAGAAAAAAATGAAGATAAAGCTAAAAATAGAGAAGGAACTAACTGCTTAATTGCTTTTGAGGTTATCATCTTCTTCATTGCGGCGAACTTGGGACCCTTCTTAGCTCGCCCCATTGTTGCTTAACGGCTAACAGAACCAACTAGGAGGTTTTCTTTTCTTTTTTTTTTCCAAAGGCGATCCAATTGGAAAATACAAAATATATTATACCTAAAATGTTAGTTCAACAGAATAGAGTGTACTGAGCGTGAGAGAGAGAGGATGGAGCACAGATGGCCTAAGCGGCGGAGAGAAGAATCCGGCGAGGACGTGGTGAGATCTGATATATTATATATGGGCTCGGATGGTCCAAAATTATTAATTATAATTTAATTATTTAAAGTAAGGCTTTGGAGGGCTCCGAGGCCCAATTAGTTGTGCATGCAGGTACCATCACGTGCTGGAGTCACGTGTCTCGCGCTAAAACGGATTAGCAGTTGGCAACTCTATGATTAAAGGTTAATCCCGTCATTTTCATTTACATCTATAAAGTTTCCGTCAACTCCAAACTTCAACTGTCTTCTCTGTCAGAGATTCTCCGTCGGTGTACATAACGGCCCACCACCATGCTCCGCCGTTGCTCTCACCTTTATGGTTCTCATCAGAACCATCGCTTTCTGTTACTTCTTTCTTGATCAATTCAGAGACTTATAGAAAGATACGGAGCTTTGGAGAGCCTTATAATGGAGACCAAGATTCTTGAGATAAATCTAATCTCAGCGCAAAACCTAAAGCCCCCGTCTACTAATCTGCGCCGGATGCAAACATACGCAGTGGTGTGGATTGACTCTTCCACCAAGCTCCGAACACGAATTGACCACGTCGGTGGAGAAAACCCCACCTGGAACGATAAGTTCCTCTTCAAAGTCTCCAAAGAGTTCCTCTCCGGCGAGACATCCGCTGTCTCTTTCGAAATTTTCGCCGTCGGTTGCCTTCGTGATCCTCTAATCGGCACCGTCCGTTTCTTGACCAGCAACCTTCCACTTTGTAGCAGTACCCCGACTGAGATAAGGACTCCATCTTTCGTCGCTCTCCAAATTCGGCGCCCTTCTGGAAGATTCCACGGGATGTTGAACGTTGGCGCCGTCGTAACTGAGGACTCTGAGTTAACGGCGCTGAACGGAGCGTCGGCTTTAGGCTATCGTGATCTAATGGGAGTGAGTGTGCTCCGTAAACGAGCTGATTTGAAGAAGTCGAAGTCTATGTCCCTGAGAAAAGATTATCCCGGTGAGAATTCTTGGTGTGATTCCGAGTACACGTCTGATGGTACGGAGTCGTCGTGGACTTCTTCTTCGTCGACGGCCTCAACGGTGTTGAAGGATTTTAACGGGGTTAGGGATTTGGCGGGAACGGATCACGTAAGGTCGTCATCCGACGGTGGAGGTATGTTATGCGGGTTGCTGACGCACAAAGTGCTACTACCCGTTTGTCTATCTGCTCATAACCTTCGTGGCCACTGTGGTTCCCAAAAGGAGAACTGATAGACCGTCGAGATTGTTTGCGATGATCAAATCTTTCAAGCCTTACAGATGCCTGATGAACGTATGAGATTTCCTCTGTCTCAATTACCATTAAAGCTTGACTGTGATAAGGTAAACTTGATCAACGTTTGAGATCTTCTCAATGCCTTTGAAGGAACTAATTTGTCTGTGAGTAATTTCTTTGGATATATAATCAAATATTGATTTGGGCTCCAAAAGCCACAAGCCGATGGATATGATAAGGGTGTTGGACTGACTACTCAATTGAGCATTGAATTGGGTTTAGTATAAGAAACCATTAGTGTATTCTTTTCCTTGTGGGATTAAGATCTCATTAACAACTATAACTTTTGGACTCTAATTTGTAATTTCCATTCTTCCTAATGATGCTTTGAATCATACGAGTATTGAAAATGGGAAACAGACCTAGGTCTGTTCCCAATAATTTGTTCTCAATACATCTTAACCCTCCAATTTATTGCATTGGATGGTTAAGATCATACAGGTATACGCGGGAATTGGATAGTGGGAACAAAAGATCCTGATCTTTGAAAATGTGTCCGGAGTTAGATTAGGATGACCTAGAGCGAATTTCAAGAAATATTTTTTTGAATCATATGTTTACAAGTTATTACCTACATTCTTTGAGACTTTGTTTGGATGCTTTAAAAATCGGGTATAATATAAGATATTTAATTTTTTAAAAAATTCAATAGATATTAACTCGTAATAAAATTGATTGAATAAATTTACAAATTTTAAAAAATTGAATAAATTTTAAATATGTTCAAAAGAGATTGAATTTATTTATGAAAATTTTGAAATTTAATTAAAAAATCTTAAATAAAATTATTTTATTTTAATTTATAAAAATTAATTAATTAATTAACTAATTAATTTTTATCAATAAGAGTTAATAAAGTAAATTGAGCCCTTTAGGAGGCGTTAGAGATGAGGGACATAGGACTAAAAGGTCATTTATTCTAATATCCTTATTTACACTCTGTCGATTGAGCCTGTCATATAGAGATTGTCTAGTGCGGAGTACCTAATTGGCGTGATTTGCAGGCTATTACTTTAATTCAAAGATTTACCCAATATGCATCCAAATGGTAGCAACTGTTGGTTCCTCTGTTTCAAAAAAAATCAAACTTGAAAGTTGTAAATCAAAAGAAACAATCAGACAATTCAAAATTTTAATGATTAAATCAGTCTAATTAGTTGAGTTTTTTAATTATGGGTTTATTCTTCACCTCAAATAACAATTACAATTTTTTAAGTTAAAAGGAAATATAAACAAAGAAGAGAGCATTAAAATGGTTTTTCTTTTAGTATAATTATTATTTTTAATTTTTACAATTTTAAATTATAAATTAAAACAATTGATTAAGAATTTAGATACTTGAACCTCTATACTTCAATTCAATCCGAAGTTTTATCAACCTTAAGGATGGATGAGTTAATAAAACGTAAAGACATAAGATTAAAAGATTCTGTATTAGAATCTTCTTATTTATATTTTTTCGATTGAGCTTATCATATAGGACTTGTCTAATACAAAATACTTATTTGACATAATTTACATATTAGTATATCAATCTAAAAATTTATCTAATATATGTTTAAAGAATAACAATTACGAATCTTCTGCTTCTTAAAAAAAAAAGAGTTACTAAAAAGTGAGAACATTTGATTAAATCTATTCCTGTCATATCTTATGACCGTCAAATTAAACCTCTTTTTACTGCAATAATTCTCGCAAGTAGTGAATTTACATCAGAATTATCATTTTCAACTTACAAGCACAAGAAACAAGCTTTGTCGATCCCGAAAAGATCTGGATAATTTTCATTTCGGTAAAAACCGAAACAGCTGTCAAAGGATCAGGTGAAAACTGGAATTACTTTAGCGGATGAGTTGAGAAAAGAAAAAGGATATTTTGTCTGAAGAGAGGGGAAGGAAAAGCAACTAAGGAAGCAGCAGAGAGTAGCGTAGGGCGTTAGCTTACCTCAGCTGTTCCCAGTAGCACAGAGCACGACGCGTGATTGATTGAAGAAGCTGTGACTGCTTATTAATAACTCAGAATTTGTTTTTCTTCTTTCGGCCATACCGATCCGATCACTCAAAATCAAAATCTACTTAAAATCGACATTATTAATACTTTATCTTCGTTTGATTCAAGGTGTTTCCCTTATTTTTCTCTCATCCCGATAGATACGATCATCTGACGCGACGGCTTTGGGTCTGAACTTTTTCCGTATTTCGCGCCGACTCGGGGCTGCTTCCTTGATGTACGTCAAGGTGCGGTTTGCCATTTCCTTTCTATTTCATTACCCCCTTTTAGCTTTTACTTTGCCCAACGTGTCCTTTTCAGCAACTTAGGTTAGCTGGAAATATAGCTACTCTATGCTACTAATAATCGTTCGAATCTACGCTTGAAGTGAATTAGAACGCAGTGCCAAATGCCTGAGATTGTGCAGTATTGTTACAAAAACAGATATAAAATACTGATATTTAATTATTATATATTATTAAACGATTTTTTTACTTATATTTAATTATTATATATTATTAAACAAATTTTTTTATCTTTTTACTTGTTCTTTTTTCATATTATTTAATTGAAAAAGATGTTGGTTCGTATAAGGAAATGATAATAAAAATGAGATAAATATAGTAAAGAATATGAATGGATATTATCATTATAATTATGATGGTTGATTAAGAAGAAGGAATGATTACCATTACCGTTGACAGCAGTTAGTTTATAAAAAAATTAAAAAATAAAATTTTATTATATTTTAATTAACTAATATTATTAAAATTTGTAATTAATTATATTGTAATTAATTATATTTTTAATCAATTATTTGTATTTATGATTGAAAATTTTGTTTTTAAAAAGTCACTACTAAGGAATAAATATCATTTCTTTACTAAATAGAGGATACGAAGGATTCCTCAAAAGTGAGATATCAAACTATTACCCTTATAATGACAATCAACAACTAACCACTCATTTTTCATTTCTTACCCATTAATCCTTTTCTAAACTCATCAACTAAATACCCGTTAAGTATCTCATAAACCTAGTCAAAAGACTAATTTATTATATACATTTATATAATAAACTTTTCTTAATATTTTAATATTATTCTAAACTTTATGAAATAGTACTAAAATTTTCAACATTTTTTAACTTTTCTTAAGAACTATATTCTTACTTATTATTATTATTATTATTATTATTATATACTCCGTTATATGTACAACCTTACTAAAAAGGATAAGGTCAAAAATATAATGGTGAGGGACAAATTAAAAATTACTAATATTATGGATAAATTAAAAGAAACAAGATTTAAGTGGTTTGGTCACATTAAGAGAAGACATTCAGATGTTCCAGTGAAAACATACGAAAGGATTGTACTTAAAGATTATCCAGGATCTATATTCTCTATAAACTATAATTGACCAAAAATATCTTACTTACTTATCATTAGAAAGTGCATTAACATAAATATAGCGGTAAGAAGAGGTTGTAAGAGGAAAAAAAGACTTAAAAAAATTTGGGAAGAGACTATCAAACATGATATATGCCCTGTTTAGCAATCATCTGGTTGCATTAGCTGTTAGTTGATTCTATCAGATGTTAGTTGACAGCTGATTTGACTAGCGGATTGTATCAGCTGTTTATTAAAGATGTTTGGTAAAATTAGCTATTTAGTATTAACTATTGATGTGTAAAATGATTTACGAGAGCATAGTTTTTTAAAAAAATTATAAGGACTTGAATTTGTCACCTTTGCATATGTGTAGGCTTATTATTATTATTATTATACTAATATTACTTTAATAAAAAATTAAATTAAATTATAATTATAATTGTGTTATTATTAATTTTATAAAAAATAAAAATAAAAAATAAAAAAAGCCAGAAAAGTTTAGGGCTTGTAGTTAGACATAAATTTGATTTGTAAAAATTAATTAACGTATAGCTCTGTTTATCTAAGGGGTATAATTGATGTTTCACTTGCTAAAAATGAAAAAGCTACTTGAAACGCTGCTATTGTATAGCTTTTTCAAATTCAGTGGTTTGAGATAAATCAACCAACTTTTCATGTTCTTACCATACAAGTGTTTTAGCTGTTTGACAAAATATTAGCTAATCTGCTATTTTTCAAACGCATCCATAGTAATATTGGAAACTTACTGATAATATATGACTCATGATAGAAATTTTTGGTATGATAAGATTCAAGTAAATAATCCCTCGTAAAGAAATCTTGATAATTCTTTTTAATCTTATAAATCTTGCCTCTTATAGTTAACTTAAGAAGTAAATACTTATTGGTATTATTATTATCATCGTCATTTTCACCCTCGTCTTCGTCTTCACCATCATCATCTTTATTATTACCATTATTATTATTATTATTATTAGTTTTCTTTTTATTATTATTATGTTTACGATTATGTGTTATTATGGTTATTTATTATTATTGTTATTACTAATGTGTGTGTATATATTTATCTTTTAGTTATTATTTTGTTTTATTATAATTTATTTTATATATTATTGTTTGTTTTTATTTTTTAATCTTTTGTCAATCTTTTTATTGTTTGCTTTTATTATCGATTTTAATTAGTATTTTTCTTTACTGTTATTTATTATATATATATTTGATTTTTATTTTTATTTTTTATGTAGGTCATTTGAAAGCAACTTCTCAACTAGTTAGGGGTAAAGATACATACTATTAGAACTCTCCAGATCTCACACCTCGTTGATATTTTTGTTGGAAGTTGTTGTTGTTGTATATTATATTATTTTATTTTATTGTCTTTTTTATGTTGGTTATTCAGAAACAGCTTCTTTACTAATTAGAAACAAAGCTTCATATTATTGAATCTCTCAAACCATGCACACTAATAAAATTCTTACTAAATTTGTGTTATTATAGTAAAAATAATTCAACATTAACTTTTTTGTTAATATAATAATTTGATATTTTTGCTAAATAACTGTCACATAATATATTTATATTATATATAAATTTTATTATTTAATAAATTTAAAATCTTATTAAATAACGAATCCCAAGTTGAAGCACCAAAAGCAAGCTGACACTAATAAAGTCCCACAAATTTCGTTAATCTTACAATCCCTTGTCTTTTCCTTTTTGGCTGTCGCTCATTATTAGCTGTACCATTCAAATTAAGTTAAATATACTTAGGTTGTCTAAAACGATTTTTAAAATTTAACTGTCAATAACATTATTTTAAAATTGATTTTCTTAAATTTAAAATTTAATAATACTTTTTTAAAAAATTAAATTAATACTAATATTTTTTAATTTAAATAT
>JAOSBN010000004.1:3171263-3193607 GCA_027563595.1 Erythroxylum suave
AATAATTTCATTCATATTCTAATTCTTGTTTTTAATTTTGATTCTTTCGTTACGAATTATCGAAGGAAACCTAAAGATTATTGAGAGTTCAGTTTGATTGATATTAGAGATAGATAAAAAGAATTTGATTGAATTTTAAATTTAATTTAAATTTTAAAAAATTTGTTTGAACTAATTCAAACAAAATAAATTTATTTTAAAATTTAAACTGTCTAAATTCAATGAGATTCTATCTGGAAAAAACAAAAACAAAAAAGTCCTACCGGTTGCCAAGTGCCAACTTTAATGGCGTCCCTACATGGATTAGGCAGGAGTGGCTCGTAGAAGAACCTTTCTTTTCCTTAGGCTAAGCTTGTCCCAGGGGAATCTTCAGCTAGTCAGCTACTCACTGTTTCCTTCCACGCTTAGCCTATTTAATCATTCAAATGAACCCTTACCATTTTCGTAACTTTCAAACAAATTATAAATAAAATTAAAATTTTAAGAAAATTAATTCTTCGTCAGTTAAATATAACGAAAAAATCTGTAGTAGTTATTTTTTAAATGAGTATTCGGATAAATCTCTGAATTGACACAATAACTTACAAATTATATTAATCGAGTGCTTCATATTAGACAATCCCTATTAAATAAGCTCGATCAAAAAAATATTGAGAGGAGGATTCGAACACAAGACCTTTTAACTTCATACCCTTTACTTTGTCAACTCAACAACCACTTAAAAAGTACAATTTAATATTATGTTAATACTAATATGACATTATTTTTATATTTTTTAGTTTAGTTGTCAAAAATTAAGAATTTAAAATTAATAAAAATGTGTCTCACGCTTATAAAATCTACCGATACATTTCACAAAGTAGGTTGCACTTGCTAAATGACAATAAGACCTATACTAAGTCCTATTTGTCATACGATAGTGTAATTTTTATTAAAAAAATAAAAATATCATGCCAATATTAACCTAACATTTCACTGATAATAATTTTAAGAAAATTTTTATCAACTTAAGATATATTTAAATTTTAAAAAGATGATAGGGTTTAATTTAAATATTTCAAAACGTTAAGGTTTTTTATATATTCTATTGTAAATGTTGAAATTTAAAATACAAATTTAGCCAATTTTTTCCCCAATTTCAATTTCTCTTAAATTTGGAACGAGCCCAATTTTTTCTTCTTTTAAAAATTAGAAGAAATTAAAATTAAAAATAATAAATAATAAAACTTCAATCAAAATAAATATTTAATTAAATTTAAAAACAAAAATAAAAATAGAGAGACCCTAACTTCCCATTCCTGTAACGCCTCTTTTTCTTTCGTCGCATCCTTATTAATCAGCGTTTAATATTCAACGTCTGAGGTTTGAAGTGAGCATTGACGGGAACAGCTTCCGACATTAGGTGAAATCATTCGTAGGAAATTGGGAAGGAGAAAAGGACAGTAATTGATAGGGCCGGCGGGCCTGACTCCGCGTCTCCGTTACTGTCAAATTCTTCGTCTCTGCATTGAAAACTCGGCATGTCCTTTTCCTGGCTTTGAATCTCCATTTTACCATTTTACCACCAGCAAGTCAAGCTTCCTCACCTGCCCGTCCTGAAAAATTATTATATGTTTGGTCATTTTTAATTATTTAATTTTAAATAAATTAATTGAGGAGATAAATTGGAGCCCATTTATGTGAAATCAATTCCAAGTGCTTTCAGATGGGCCCCTAAATTATCAAGATAGTACGAAAGTACCTCTAGATCTAAAGGCTCGGATAAGTGTAGTAGGCCCATAATAATTCGTGTCCATGTTTACATAATAAAATTGTGTATTATTAAAATATTATTTTATCTTTTAAATTAAGGGTTTATAATGTTATTGAATATAATAAAATAAAAAAGAAAAGTTTCACATTATGTTTTATTGTATTGTAAATGATAAAAGTAAGTTACTTCTGGTTTAACAAATATAAAATAACATATAAAATAATAAATAATATTACATTATAAATTATTTTTCTATATAATAACTTATTAGATTATATTATAAACTTTTATATTCTTACTAAATAATAATTTATTAATATTTATTTTATTTTATTTCATTATATTAAAAACTTACTTCACATCAAATAAACCCTAATGTGAACAGAATAATGCGATTCCGGCAAGCTCAATTCAAAGATTGCGGCTCGGTGTGGGGCATTTTCGTCAATACGATAATATTCAAGTGATATGATGGACTGACGTATTTACTTAAAACCAATCGAGACCAGATTCAAACTTCAAGTCCACGTCAAACAGGGCCCCACCTTCATTGCGTCCCTGCAAGCCACGTCATAGTGTCGATTTCGGTGCCTGCATCGTCTGATTTAAACCCGCAATTAGTCTGCCAAAAAACACTACGAAGATGGGAAAAGATAGGCCACCACGTCAGTCTACAATAATCACATGTCGCTTTCTGAACGCACCGCGAATTACGCATCATCGACTATTCTGACAACTCATCAACGGTGTAGGTTTATCTCTTACGTGGCCTCTGACGCTGACGTCACACCCACAAGGCCTAGTCACATGCGCACTTTTAATATATCGTGAAGGGACGGATATGGCCACGCATAACTTCACAAATTATAGAACTTCTTTTGACCTTTCCGCTTTCTCGGATATTTCATTTCGTTTTAATTAATAACATGATAATTAATTATGATTATGATTATAATTTGAGCAACCAACATCTAATATATGATAGCCTTTAAATTTAGGGATGGCAGAAGGATCAGGGAACTAACATCTAATATATAAAAGTGATTTTTAATTTTTAATTCATTAATTAATAATATTTGAAATTTATAAATTATTATTTCAAAACATTTATTTGGTGTTCATTTAGGTTTAACGTTTAGGATTCTTTTATTAGAAAAAGAGAGGAGCCAATTTGCATGGACGGTGTAGTAGAAACCAGAAAGCACTGGAGTATGCGGAATATATTTGGAGAGAGGTTCCAAGAACCAATGGCAGAGAAGCACGTGGTATCCTCCACGTGGAGATTGCCAATGACACGTGGGCCATTAAAGATCTCCAGAAACTCCAGACGACGTGAGGCGTGATCTGGCTACGCAACTTCTGTTGTCTGCGGGCCCACCTTTCTCAAAGACCATCCTCGAGAGACACGTCGGTGTCCCTTCCCCATTTCACCGACATGTGCGAAAGCTGGTGGGGACCGTTTTCTAGTACGTGTTACGTTACCCTTTTGGCGTAGGCAAGCCTCGTTGGCAGAGATACTCTCTCTCTCTCTCTCTCTCTAACTGGGTATCGTGGCCCTCTCTCTACCCTACGATTAATTGAACCATAGCCGTTGGATAATAGTCAAGTCAGACGTGGGTCCCCGGGATTACTTGAAACGATAAAAAGTATTTTGGCTGTAGATATTTTGGGAATTGATAGGTTGTGGACTTGTGGCTAGCTTCGTGCGTACACGTGGGTCTCCGATGAGGATGACTTGAAGCAAGTGATAAAAGATTGACGAGGTGACAATGGAACGGTGGGGATTAGGAGATAGAGTTGATGTAGGTGGAATAGATGCTCTCTGCGTGGAAAATGATTGGTGCCACCCACGTGAAGTTGCATAAGTTAGCCCTTACATTTCCTTTACTTGCCAATTGTTTTTCTACCATATTAGTATCACAGTTGACACTCTCCGAGACGTGACGCGTTATATTTGTAATTTTTCAAATAATTTGTTTAATTTTTATTTATAATTTATAAATTACTTTATACATGTAATAATTTATTTATTATACATTAATGACTAATTTCATGAATTAAGAACGACAATGAATCGGGCCTTGTTAGGATTGCCTATAAGGACCCAAATAAGCTGGACCTTACTATCAAAGGGATGGACCAAAGTGAATATCGATGACTCGGTATTAACTAGATTCCTAGCCAGCACCACTAAGTGACTGCTTAGGGACTATCATGGCCACTGGCGAGAGGCTTCCCTCACAAGTTTGAGGTCTGCTCGTCAGCATTCGTTGAATTACAAAAGGTACGTGCCGGGCTTATAGTGACATGGGATATGAGCCACCGAAAGATAATATTAAAAGTGGACTCACTCCAGGTCATTAATATACTTTCTTCGTCCAAAGGCTTACTAACTGAGACTTTTTGTTTGATGCAGGAAATCTACACGTTGCTGGAGCGCAATTGAGATGTACAAATGCAACATGTATATTGCGAAAGGAATAAAAACGCAAGTAGCCTAGCACCTGAAGCTATGCAATTACACTCAAGATTGTATGTTCTTACCGAACCCCATCAACTATGACGTAGTTAGTAATTTCTGATCAAACCTGAGTTTTGTCTCACCGGAGTTTACCCTACGGTTTATTGATAGTATTGTTAGTATTTAATTTCCTTCCCTTGTATTATACAAAAAAAACCGAACTCAAAACAACCCTTGATGTCGGGTTTGAGTTCAGTCAGGCCAAGGTAACATACTCAAGCTTGAGTTATAGCGGACTAAATTCAACTCAACTCGACTCGGTTTAATTTTTTAATTAAAATTAAAAATTTTGATCATAATTTCTATCAAGACATTGTATTAAGTAATGCCATAAGTTATATTCCATATTTGATCGTAATTCTACTTGCAATTTTTAAACACGATTTTTTGTATTTTTTTATTGGAGTATTTGGAAATTTTTTCTTATCTTTTTTTTTACAGCGGAGAAATTCGCGGTCATTATTTTTTAAATTTGCCGTTGAGTAAATTTCTAAATTGATGCAATATCCTATAAAATACTCTAATAAGGTATTCCACATTAAATAAATTTTGTATGATAGGTGAGTGTATCCCAAAATTGAAGTATAAAATCGCCTCTCTGTTCAATTCATTAAAAACATTAAATATTAAATTAAAATATTTTAAAATGCTTCTTCAAATGGCCAACGCCATTTGCACAGGTCACCTGGCTCAACTTGACACGGCGCAATTATCCGTTTAAAAACATGCGTACATAGACATACAGACAAGGCGATTACCGTCGAATTACGTGCACTTTCCTCACCAACTGGTATCGTTTGCGAGACGAGCGTGACTTGTAACAGAACAGGACGAAAAGAAAAAAGGGATACTGTTTTTGCCGTATGAACTTGAAAAGGTTTCAGTGCACAACAAAGTTCTTCCTACGGCAGAACCTTGGGACGTTCACTCAAGCCTCACCTTAGTTTAGATATTGGAATATCGACAGATTGTATTCAAGTGGGCTCTTTAGAAGTCATTAACCTGCTATCTTCTTTTAAACCTGCTATCTTCTTTTATTACTGTCATTGACAGGAAATAATTTTTTGATAGCATATATCTAAGGATTACTCCGAAGAGATTAGGAGGTGCATCTTCAACATGTTCTTTGAGAAGAAGACCAATGTGTGGATACTCTGGTTGCCCTTGCAGCCTTAGCCCGTCCAGGATTCTACATACTACAGAAGCCTCCATTACCAGTTCAAGTTTTTCTTCACCGGAATAAGCAAGGAATGGTGTATCGCCGAGTCAAGCGATTAGCTTAGTTTGAATTAGATTGAGCGTGTCCTTTGTAAGAAAAAAAAAAAATTCTTCTCATCATTATAAACTTTAATAACAGTCCAATGAAAAGGAAGCCGAATAGAAACGTACAAGCGAGTCCTAACGTCAAGGCTGGTCCTAAGATTTTGTAGGCTCGGAGCGAAAGAGAAGATGTGAGCCTCCTGACTTTAACTTTATGTGCAAGAAAACAGCTAGTTCTTACAGGAAACTAGAGGCTCGAAAGAATAGAGCAAATCAGAGGGCCTTAGGCACAGGCCCAGCTCGCCCCTGCCCAGGATCAGGCCTGCCTAACGCTACGTATGATTACGGTGATCTATATACTGAGACAGAACGAAATAAAAATTTAGAGATAAAACATATCAAAAATTGGAGAGAGTGAAATGTTTAATTGTAATTGACAAAACATATAAAACTGTATGTCTTGAGAACATAAATGTGTTTGGTTGTAGTTGACAAAACATAGAAAACAATATCAATGACTAAGGTACCTCTGCAGTATAATATGATTGAAAATATGTAATAGATTAATTATTTTAAAACAAGTTATTTTTATTAGTATTTTTAATTGTATCTATAAATAAGGAATTAGAAAATAAGGAACCTAAAAATTTAATGAAATGAGTTATTAAATAGCAAAAAATTTATACAAATTAATAATAAAATGAATTACGTTAAATACTTTTTATAATTGTATCATCATATTTTATAAATATTTTAAGTGTGTTTGTATTTTTCAATTACAATGAAACAAATTGAGAAATATTAGAAATAATATGGGCATATGTAGAATATTAGTAATAATATGAGTGTATTTTTGTCCAATAGTCCGCTTGTTTTGTTTCTGTGACAGGCATAAAAAAATTGTATCAATTTTTGAAAGAATAAAAAATTTGTGCTTTTGTGACCTGAAGTTGGAATAAAAATAAACAATGTCAACAACTAAATACTACTAAGTACATAATTTTTGTGTTTTGTTATATGTCTCCACCTACGAAGACATCAACTACGTAACGGCTTTTTTATGTCAAAATAATTATATTTTATTTTTATTTTTATAAAATTTAAGTGCATAATAAGTACTTAACCAAATTAAGACATTGTCTTAGCGTAAGACCTCAATTAGGCAGTCAAAGAGTGGGCTAAGTGGTGGATTCCAAACGACCTATTCATTATAGTTAAATGTTGAGAGGACAAGATTTGGGGATATTTAAAATAAATAAATAAATTGAAAGAGAGAGACCACGTAAGCCACATGAAGGTTAGACCTTAACCCGAGCCGCGTAGATCGACTTATTATCCAACACTTGTACGGGTAAAGATGACGTTGGAATAAATAAATGGCCAGCGCGAATATCGATGGGCCAGCTCAACAACCATCACACCCCCGTATATACGGTGTACGTATACTCCCTCCTAGATATGGGACACGTGTTCAATGACGTGGATGTTGCCTTGGCGCTCCTTTCTCGTTCTTCTTCTTCTTCTTCTATCTCCCACCCCTTCCTTCTCTCTCTCTCTCTTTCTGTCTTTCTCATGCTTTTCTCTGTGCAAAATTTATCTTAAGACCATCTTTTTTCTAAGCTATCTCTTATGTACGGAGAGGAAATGTTAGACTTTGGTCTAGGGTTCCTTGTGATTGTAGCGTCTTACTGTTTAAGCATTCGTCAAGTGTTCACAGTCTATAATTTTTTTTCTCTTCTCTAGACGGCTTGCGTAAGGGAGATAGATTCGCTATTTGAGAACCGAACGGTATGTATAATCTGGAGCTTTTTATTATGTTTTTCTGGTTGTGCGTTTTGATTTTTTAGTTTACAAGTTCTGTTTGGTTAATGAGAAAACGAGGGAAAGGTGAGGAAGCATGAGTGGAAATTTGTTTGTTTGACATGGAAATTGGATGCTTGGAGTGGACTTGTTCATTTCAGGTTTTATTAGAGAATTTGGAAAATATTTCTCTTCATCTTTCAAGTTCCAAGTTAAATGATCATAAAGTTACGAAACCATTTTCAGTTTCAGCTCTGTTGCTGATAGAAGAATGCTCGTTAGAGATCTCTTTGTAAATAATCGAATTACTTGCTCTGCCTGTTGTATCTTGAGAGATCAGAGAATTAGAGAGAATAGGAGAGAAACGGATGTTTTGAAGACTTCGTAAAAAGATGAACTGTTGCAGATAATAGACATGCGTATTGGTTTTTTGAATTATAAGATTGCAGTGACAGGGCTTAATTGCAATTTCAAGGGTATTTTGGTCCTTAAGCTCCGGGATTATCCTGGTCAAGATGGATTGGGTTTGGTTGTACCTATTTGCCTTTTGCCTATAGTTTTCTTGTTTGCCGAGGAGGTGGAATAAAGACGTTAATGCCCCTAGTCTTTAAGATAAATTTCAAATAATAGAATCCCTCCATCCTACTCCCTGGTTATGTGATCTATAAGAAAGTCAAGGTGAAAAAAGAAAAAGAAAAGAAGAAATTATGAGAGGAACCTGCAAAGCAAACAGGCTTATTAATCTCATCGATAGAGATCTCCTATTCATATCCGGTGTCCAACCTAAGAAATCACGATTATTCAGACGCATTCAAGTTCTTCGCTCTCTCGTTTTTCTTTAATGCAGACATAATGGTTGAACGATAGTATTTCGGATATGAATTTAGTCAGATGCGTATTTCTGGCAAAGGGATTTTATGAATCGAGCTAGTATTATATTTCTGTATGGTTATGGAGTAACATTAAACATGTAAGCTGCATGAACGAACAATATTACTGGTTTACAAGGCTATAATTAAGTTATAGTTGGTTTCTTGTTGCTTCTTTTCAGAAATCTGAATAAGCGAAATGACTAGTAATAAACTGAGAAATCTTTGCCCACTTAAGATCATGCTGTTTGCCCTGTTTGTTTGGCAAGCAGACGGTGCCGGACTGAAATCACTGATGCTCAGTAAATCTGACATTTCTTGCCCAAATATGCATTTTCTGTAAGCATGTTTCTTCATGTATCATTTTTTGTTGTTTTGTTTCTCTTGTTGTCACCTCGATATGGCTTCTTTTGTTGCAGGTTACTGGATTTCTATTAGGAAGAAAGGAGAATTGAGATTTCGTGCTTCATCTTCAATCATCATTTGTTTGGTGCTTGAGTATGGGTAACGCTGAAGAGGGGAAATCCTCTAAGTCCGATAAATCATCTTCCCCTGCACCTCAGGTAATTAATTAAATGCTCTCGAGTATTGTTCATCTTAGTGTTTTTCTCTAAGATGCTGATGGATATGATACTTCTTCTTCTCTTGTTTTTCTTTTTTGTTCTGTGTCAAGCAATACAGAAGTAATTATAGTACAACTGCATGGATTTGACGTTTCAAGATAACTATTGAATTGTAGAGTTTTCATATTGGATTGTTGATGCTGTTGTTATTTTGAATTACAGGATCAGGCCAATATTCATGTATATCCAGACTGGGCAGCCATGCAGGTTATCTACCTCGTGAACGAATCTTTCTATCGTTTTTCCTTTTAATGACCATTTATCGTCACCACCCTATCTGTGTTTAAGCTTTTAACAACAATTTTCAGGCATATTACGGTCCCCGAGTTGCGCTTCCACCGTACTATAATTCAGCTGTGGCACCTGGTCATGCTCCTCCTCCCTATATGTGGGCGCCACCACAGGTAGTTTGCAATTCCACCCGTACCATATTCCAGATTTTTAATCATCCCCATTCTTTGCATAGTCAAGTTTCTAGTACATGTCTTTTCAGATCTGACTTTCTGTACTTGCAGCCTATGATGCCACCGTATGGGGCACCTTACGCTGTCTATTCGCCTGGAGGAGTTTATGCACATCCAGGAGTCCCAATTGTGAGTATTGATTTCCTCTACTGTCTGGTTAAGTCTGAACTCTGGATCTGCATAGCATATGTCTGAGTCTTTTTGCCACTGAAAAGTCGTGTATTTTCAATCGAAAAATCCAAACGCCACTAATGTTCGTGTATCATTTGACTACTAGGGAACGCATCCTCATGGTCCCGGGGTTCCGTCACAACCTGCTGTAAGTACATTTTTGTTTCTCCTGTACCATTTGTATGAATGAATTGTGGTTGCACTTAATTTCGGTCCCTCATTGGGCTATCTCTTGGTATTGTGGACGTCAATGAAGTAAAAGTCTGTTTAACGCTGTTGCTGGAAGTGGAAAATTATTTTATTTTTCAAGGTGTAGTCATTTAGAAATTGATGTTAGATGTAATCGTGGAGAAAAAATGCAGGCTGCAACACCTCTGAGTGTAGAAACACCTACAAAGTCTTCGGGAAACACAGATAGAGGTTTGATGAAGAAGTTGAAAGGATTTGATGGGCTTGCTATGTCAATAGGCAATGCTAATGGTAACACTGACAGTGGTGGAGGAGGGGAGCATCAGCTGTCTCCTAGGTATGCAACTGGGGTTTTCTGTTTTGTCTACCTATTTCTTTATTTTTTTCCAGCGTCCTGTTACTGCTTTGCTGTCTTCTTGCAATCGATTATGGAAGAATGTCGCTCCTGTATTCTAAAAGCCATATCAAATGCATATGCGTCCAATGGTGGATTTCTTTTTGTTAGTTGTATCAATTTTTATGTGTAGATTAAAGTTTAAAATGTTTTGACTGTTTGAACAGTGAGCAGACTGAAGGCTCCAGTGACGGAAGTGACGGCAATACAGCTAGGGTAGGATGAAAGTCTTTTGTGGGAATTTGCTACAAGAATTTTATATTAAAACATGTTACTGACATGATTCTGAACTTCACTTATTTTTCTCTCAGGCTAGAAAAAGGAGCCGTGAAGGGACACCAATCATTGGTAAAGATCAAATCTTCGCAGAATTTAAATTGACAATTATTAAGGGACTTGAGTTCACAAATTTAAAATGAGTTCTTGTTATGTGTTTGACATGGCTCCCATTTTTCTGAGTAATCTCACTTGCAAGGTATCCTGTACATTAACTTTCAATGATTATTGATAATGGGCATGCACAGGGAACTGTCCATTACCTCCATCCATTTTGCTATCTTGATGCCACCATTCCTTATTGGTTACAGATGATATTTGATTATTTCATCATTGAATACAATAATTACCCGATGCTTACTTCAAGCAGTTATATGAAAATTTTCAAGGAAATCATCACGAAAATTGGTTTCACTTATCATTGCAACTAATTGTTGAAAGTTTCCAGTGGCAAAAAAGTGATTTTTGTATAATTTTGCACAGCACCTTTGGTCCTGCAATCTCTCGTTTTTTCCGTATAATTATAGTAAGGAATTGATATTGTTTAAGGTTCAGTTTCATTGGCTCCTTTCTAGGGTTCGCAAATTTTGTAAATCTTGAAAGTAATGGGAATCATACGACACTAGACTAATCAAGGTTTAACTAGAGTCTTAAGAAGTATTGCCCATAGTGATCTTTGACTTTTCGTTTTTTTCCTTTTCTGTTACTAAAGTTTAATTTCTCTACCAACAGGTGATTTGAAAAACGAGACAAAGAGCACCCCCCTTCCTACTGGAGAGGTTAATGCATCTTCTGGTATGCTAGGAAAATCAGTTGGACTTATGGTTCCGCCTGCTATGACTACAGCATTGGAGCTCAGAAATGGAGGTGTGAATGCTGCTAAGACAAGTCCTACCAGTGTTCCACATCCTTGTGCTGTGGTGCCTTCTGAAGCCTGGTTACAGGTGTGGGATACTGGTCTGCAAATTTGGATATAACCTCCTTTTTTAAGTCAGCAATTACGAATACTTTCTGATTTTCTTATTATTTCTTGATTTTTCTTTAAGAATGAGCGAGAGCTGAAGAGGGAGAGGAGAAAACAGTCGAATCGAGAATCCGCAAGGAGGTCAAGATTGAGGAAGCAGGTATGCGACACCCTTATGACTCGCGATCTTTTCATTCCAATTCTCCTGTTACAGAGTATCTCAAAATGTTTTAATATTCTTGCACTCTAGGCCGAAACTGAAGAACTAGCACGTAAAGTTGAAGCATTAACAGCCGAGAATGTGGCTATTAAATCCGAGATAAATCAATTCACAGAGAAATCAGAGAAATTGAGGTTAGAAAATGCAGCATTAATGGTATGTCGATTTGTTCTTTATTATTCTTCCTTTACGAGTCTCTTTTGCTATTTATCAAGTAAAAGTTATGTTACTAACTCCGAAATTAACATGTAGGAGAAGCTGAAAGACTCACCATTAGGACACGCGAAGGAGATTACGCCAAATAACATGGAGGAGCAAAGAGCTATTAGCACGGAGAACCTTCTGTCCAGGGTTAATAACCCCACCTTTGTGGAAAGAAGTACCAGGGAAGAGGGCGGTGAGGTGTACGAGAGAAGCTCAAAGACTGGTGCGAAGCTGCATCAACTCTTGGACAGAAGCCCAAGGACTGATGCCGTACGTGCAGGTTAAGAACTAAATGACAATCCTCGTAGTTTGATGGCAACTATATTATAGTTCTCATAATTTCAACCTAAATTACTGCTAACAGTTAGTGGAGAAAATTGGATGGCTGAATAGGGTTTGTTATTGGCCTCCAAGTCTTGTAAGTTAGCCCCTGTTACAGCAGAACTGATTTATTTTCTTGGAAATTCAGAGTGCTGCAAGGCGGTGTACATTGAAGAGAATTAGCGATTTTAAGTTGGGTAAAGGTCTGGGAACTTTCTTATGTAATGTGTGTGTGTGCAATTTTAGTTAGTCGCGTTGTAATATGCCTAATATGTTGTTTGCTTTAACAGAAAATGGGTTATCTTTTGTAGTTTCCTAGGTCCCTACGCTCAAGCCATTTCCTAGAGAATGTAGTGTAACTTTTGTTTTTCTACACTTACTGATATATGTTTAAACTCATCGAGCACTCTCGCATGTAATTACCAAACGTGTCTGTGAATTGTGTCAACTCTTTGAAGGGGTTTTTCTGTCACCCACTGGCTTGTGAATGATTTATGGGCCAGAAATGGGTTATTCCTGCAAAATATATGCTTCTGGGGAAACGGAGCAAGAGGTTACGGGAAGATTAACAAAATTAAGGAGTCGTTTGTTATTTTTGGGTTCAGTTTTCTGTTTTTTTCTTGAAAGACCGAAAACTTGGTTGAGATTTGTATTATACAAATTGAAAAATAAAAATAAAAATATATTTGATTTTATCATTCTGTTTTTATTTTTTTGTAATTATATTTTTATGTGTAATAATATAATATAATATATTTTTAAATTAAATAATTATCATTGTAGCTAAAACTAAAATATATACAAATCAAATATTATAGAAAATATCACATTAATTGTATACAATAAAATTATATTAAGTCATTCTAATCAATAACATATGTTCATTATATTATAATTTTTGAAAATATAATACTATTATTATTTAAAAAAAAGAAGAAATTAATTAGAAATAATATAATTACTCCACATTTGCTTAACAATTTCATCTCGTTTTCAAGGCATATTTCGAAGTTGTGCTGGAATGATATTATAATCTACTTGAGAATTTACATCTTCATTTGCACTTTTCCAAATTTGTTCTTTATTTTCAACACAACTGTCAAATAATTCATCGCTTTGTCTATAAATTCTAATATAGTTGTGTATAACACAATAAACAATGACGATATATTTTTGTTTCTTTATATCATAACTCAGCATGTTTTTAAGTATATAAAATCTTGCTTTCAGAATATCAAAACATCTTTCAATAATAATTTTTAATGAAGAATATCTGTAATTAAACAAATCTCGGGGACCTTATTATCTATGTGCTTCTTCTCTTCCTAAAAACTAGTTATACTCACTTCACTCACTATTATCCTCTCTCTGTTAGATACTCACGTCACTATCATCTATATGCTTCTTCTCTTCCCAAAAATCAGCTATACTCACGTCACTCACTATTATCCTCTCTCTATTATATACTCACGTTATTCAATCCTCTCTTTATTTTATACTCATATCACTATCATGTATGTGTGCTCCTTCTCTTCCCAAAAGATAGCTCGTCCACCCTCGAGTTCCCAGCATTCAACTACATATTTATCTGTCAAACCCAAAAGTGTGCTTCTAGGATTTTTATAGAGAGAGAAGGAAGAAGAAGATGGAAGATATGAAAATGAGTACCGAATGATCTCTAATATTGGGTAGTTTCAAGTTTCAACGCGTTGAAGACATGAAAACTATGAAAGCTGGAGGTACTTTGGTTTAAGGTTCCACGAAACTAGTGTTTCTGTGTGTAACCTTCACGTTTAATACTCACAGAAACATAATAAAAGAGATATGAAAGCAAGTACAGGTAACACAGTAGTGGAGATATACGAAAGTAGAAATCGTAAAAACAGAATAACAAGTAACAAAAGCAAACATAAACCTGGACCAGAAAAAGAAAAATCATAGCAGATCCTGAAGATGAAGAAGAGTCGGCGCAAAAACAGTTTTGGAATAAAAGAAAATCTATTTTAAAATCTTACAAAGACATCTTTTTTACGTTCTTTTAAACCTATTGTAGTTTTTTTAGAAACTTTAAACGACAACAATACTCGTCTAAACATGTTTTAATGAATGATTTATTTTTTTATAAAAACCACAACCAAAAATAGAAAAAAAAAACCAAATAGGGCCTAAACTATTTTATGAAAATAATCAAGCTAGGTGTTTGTACAACATGTTTTCTTTCTTTGAAAAATAGAAGCTTAAATTTTCAAATTTTTACTAAATTAGGAGTTGGTAAAGTACAAATAAGGATAGCAATAGGCTAATTTATAGGCAGGCTGGTTTTGTAAAAGTGTAAAAAAAAAATTTATTTAGGCTTAGACTTACCTGAGGCCCTACCTTTCTTATACTTTATATTTACCTTAACCTTTTAGGTGGGCTAAGAGTCTTAACTAAGAAAGGCCTGAGAGCCCTTTGGGTGAGAGTTATGGGTTGGACTCTTGATCTCAATAACTTCAAAGACTTTAGGAAGAGAAACATGAGCATGTGACTCACTATTTTTGGGTTTTGTTGGCATGGGTTCTTATAAATTCTCAAGGTAAAATAAGTTCTTCTGCGGTCTTTTATTAAAGGATTTAAATATGATTGAAAGAGATTATTATTTAGAAGTATTCGAAATTTAATTAAAAAATAAAATTATTAAATAAAAAATTTATTTATTTTAATTTATAAGAAATTAATAATTTACAAAATTTTGATTGATTAATTAATAAACTAGTTAGTTTTTAACAATAAGAGTTATTGAATTAAATTGAACCAAAAAATTTAAGATCAAACTGAAAAATTAAATAATCCAAAGATTTTACTAATTAACTGGCTAAACTGATCAAAATTTTAATCATTAAATTGGTCTTTGAAATTTTTGACATTTTAGTAAACTTTTTAAAAGTTGTTTTAAATTGTTATATTATTAATATTTTATTATTTCACATATATATTTATATTGCATATATTTTATGGTTATGTTATAATCAAAAATTAAAATAAACATATAATAATTTTTAAATTGTTTTTAGATGATTTGTTATTAAACTTAATTATTTTACCTTTTTTCTAACACCAAAGTCCCTTAGTCACACCGCACATGGCGTCTAGAAAAGAAAAAACGAAAAGCCTTATCACTAGGCTTTTTGTCTTAATGTCTCCTCTTTTACTAGCCACTCAACCTTGATTCCTCACGTGCTTCCTCCACATGCCCCCATCCTCCTCTTCCGTCGCCCATAATTTTGATCCCTCACGTGCTTTCTCCGTGACTTCTGGTCCTCGTTAAGTATGCACTTACGTTTATCTTTGGACTTTTAGTGCCAAAACCTAACGACTAGTCGATAGTCCGTCACCGGCGGCTCCCAGTAAAGACAGACCGGGCGATTGCTTAGAACTTATTTTTATAAATAATAAAATAGGATTTATTTTTATTCTTATAAATAATAAAATAAATGAAAATAGAGTTTACTTTTGATAACATAAAAATAATAAAAGAAATTATATTTTGCTTAATTTTATTATTTGTGAAGGTTTAAAAATAGGTAAAAATAGAAGCCTTTTTATTTTGTCTAAGGCCTATAAAATATTGCGAACGACCCTGATCTATCAATCATATATTTTATAGGAATCGTTTAATAAATTAATTTTTCGAATTGTTATTAATTTGCCCTTTCAAAAAAAACTATTATTTACATATAAGACTACATATTATTAGACCTTCTCAAATTTTGCATTTTAGTAGGACTCTCGTTAAGTATTGTTGTTGTTGGTGTTGAATCATTTAATAAATTAAGTGATAAGTTTAAATTTCTTTAAACAAAATATGAATTCAATCTTAAAAATTGTAAAAAATTTGTAAAATTTTAAGTAAGCACATAATATTGTCATAATTTATAAATTAAATTTCATGTTAATATATGTTCCTAAAATAACTCTTCTTAATATAATATTTGATAGTGAACATTTTTGTTGAATGGAGGAACCCATAGCTGCTTTCTTTTAGATGTGCACTAGATAAACCGTAAGATTGACGCAATAGCCTGCAAATCATATCAACTAGGTACTCTGCATTAGGCAAGCCCTGTACAACATGTTCAATCGGGAGAGTGTAGGTAGGGGAATTCCAACACATAACATTTTAACTCTATACTCTCCTACCACATCAACTCGATCACCTGCTAGGGGTAGTGAACTCCTAGGGGTAGTGAACTCTTTAAACTAGTATAAACTATATGATTAAATATTCATATTAATTGTATATTAGTTTAGGTATTATCCATATTTTAAAATCTAGATCGAAAGTTAAGCCGATAAGATAAGAAGTTTAAGATTTAAAAATTTTAACTAAAATTATACTGTCATAAATTTTGCTAAAAATTAAATGAAATTAAAGAATTTGAAATATGATTGAAAGAGATTGTTATTAATCATCGAAAATTTTAAATTTAAAAAGAAAAAGGAATATAAAAAATTAAATGATTAATTTTAATTTATAAGAACTTATTAATTAACAAAATTGGTTGATTAATTAATAAATTAATTAGTTTTTAATAACAAAAATTAATAAAATAAACCAAAGTGTAAAATTAAAAATTGAACAAAAAAATTAGACAATTCAAGATTTTTGTAGTTGAATCAGTCGAACCATTTAAGTTTTTTTAATTGTATTATTGTTAAATTTTGTCTGTAAGAATTTTTATGCAAATATTGAGAATTGTAAACATTAAAATTTTAAAGATCTACTTGAGTTATTAAACTATTAAAGAAAGTTTCTCAGGTTGATCATCTCTTCCTGAGGCATTTAGTCTTCCAAGATTAGGTTTACCTATGGATAATTCGTGTCATTTACTCTAACTAAATGCGATCAATGTATTAGATAATATTAATTGCAGATCCTTTGTTCATAGATTGTAAAAAAGTTGACAAAAGATGGTTTCTTTTTCTGAGAGGAAGTGGTCAAACCTTGAAAAAGGAATCAAAATCCACTTTTTCTGGATAGTTTAGCCATCAAAAATTGAAAATTGGTGTGTATGTGACGATAATCCTTGCATAGATCAATCAGACATGCAAAACAAAGCTCACTATCAGACACTATGGACCCACATTCTCCATCAAGCTGAAAGAGAATAATTTAAGGTTAGAAACGTTTGGAAATTCCTGTGTCTTAATCACCAAATTTTGACCGCTTGTTCATGCTCTACGTGTACTGCCCGTTTTTCCACGTCCTAGATCTCTGCAACTGATAAAATTTTCATTAATCTAAACTAAATTCAAAACTTTTCCCACTTGTTCCTTTGTTTTCTGTATTGAATCCAGTTCTTCCCATTCTTCCACAATCTTGTCTCCTTTGGCCTTTGAGTTGCTTTTCATTACGCATTGGGGTCTTTCAAAGCGTCGACCTTTGCTATAAGTACAGAGTTTAAGGTGACCATTCTTGACGACTGGGTTAGTTCTGTTTTGGGGTCGTCTTCTAGTGATAGTTTAATGCGGATTTTCGTCTTGATGTCGTAGTCTAACTTTCATTATGCAAATGGGTAAAAAGCCTCAAAAGATGGTTAACTATTCTGGGTTTTTGACGTTACCTTCTGGGTCTTTTTCAGAATTATACTTTTAATGCTTTTTTTATGGTTAAACATGGATATACTCGACCTGAAACGGCTTCTCTTTTGTGGGATTTCTTTGTTTTAGATCCTGAGTTTAGGAATCGGAGTTATTTCCTTCCTTTGTAAGAAAAGTTGGAGTTTTGGAGAAAGTTGTTCACAAAAGTTACAAGTTTCGGTTTCAAATTTCAATGGTCTTACGTTGGATTGTCTGTTTGTGATATGGAAAGTTTCTTCTGGTGATGTCCTTTTAGAAGGTTGAGTAGGTGTTTGTATATCCTGTTGCCAAATGGTCACTTTCTACGTGTCATTGAGTGAGTTCTAGGGCTTTCAATACCTTCTTATTCGATGTTTGCAGTTTAGCCAGAGTTGGGTAGTGATTCCACAGATCTGAGGTGTAGTGTAGAGTTTAATCGAACCACTGTACTTGTGAGAAGATACGAGCTCTCTTCCTTTTCACCATTGCTTTAAGTTACCTTGTATTGTATGTACTTGGTAAGGTGACTAAGCGGTGGTGGGTGATCCTCGGAGAGTCTGGTTCCATCGATAAGACGGTAAAAGAGAGACAGAGAGACAAAGAGATTTCAGGAAATACAAGGTTTGAATTTGGTTTTGGTACTTAAGGATGGGGCATTCTGCAGCTATATGGGACTGCAGAGCAGCCATTGAGTTTACGAAGGACTGGAATGGTATTGACCAAGTGGTTCTTCGAAACTCACGAGGCGCTTCTGCTCGGGTGAGTTTCTCTTTTGAATCTTTCTTTCCATTTGGGAATTGTTTTTCTTCAAGTAATGAACTTCTTAAATTCCACCGACAACTTCTTGGAGGATTGGTTAAACTGGGTTTTATAGGTATGCTTCGCTGTTGATTATTGGTTTTGGTGACCAAACAGGTGAGCTTGCATGGTGGGCAAGTGATTTCATGGAGGAACGAGCAAGGGGAAGAGCTTCTTTTCACAAGTAGTAAGGTTGTTTGATTGGAATGAAGAGTGTAATGAATTTCACCCTTACATTAATGAATCTAAAGTTATCTATACTTGGTAGGCAATCTTTAAGCACCCAAAAGCAATACGTGGAGGAATTCCAATCTGTTTCCCCCAGGTAACTGAGAGTTTTATTGTTAATAAGCTATGAGTACTAGTCTGAACAAGTTTTATTGATGCAAACTATCCATTGCTTGTGAAGTTTGGAAACTGTGGATCACTAGAGCAGCATGGTTTTGCTAGGAACAAGATTTGGGTAATTGATGATAACCCACCTCCTTTACCCCCAAATGATTTCAACGGAAAATCATTTGTCGACCTATTGCTTAAACCATCTGATGAAGGTCTTAAATGCTGGCCTCATAGGTAATGCAGTTCGGCGCTTTAAATTCTCTTTTGTAAGATTTCAGTTACTGATTACTGCATTATGATGATTCAACCTTGGTAATTTCTTCCGTTTTTTACTAACTTGTGTATATGTGCAATTTCAAGTTTGATTGGGATTAATGATTGAATCGATTCATAGCTATGGAATCCTTAATGGAAATTTCTTGTTTCTGGAAGTTCTAAGGAGCTGTTATATTCTGGGGTGTTGTTTGCTGTCTTTTTCCTCAGTTGGAAACACCGCGATGGTCTGTGAGAACTAAATTAGGTTGTCAAAAGTGCTTCCTTTAGCTGGTCAAATGCCATATAAACTTGATTTTCTTAGTTCTGGTCTTGCAATTACTTTAAAGTCTCAATGAATTGTTATTTTTCTCTTTCCTTTTTTCAGTTTTGAGTTACGTCTTCGAGTATCACTAGCAGCCAATGGTGATTTGTCATTGATATCAAGAGTTCGGAATATCAATGGCAAACCATTTAGTTTCTCATTTGCATATCACGCACACTTATCAGTTTCTGACATAAGGTATGAAAGTGTACGTTTTTTGGAATCTTTAACTCGTGGTTCACCAGTCACCTTCTTCTGATACTTGCAGTAACTGGATTTGTGTATTTGTGTTGTTACCTCAGTGAAGTGAGGATAGAAGGACTAGAGACACTGGACTATCTCGACAACCTTTGCCAAAGAGAACGGTTCACAGAACAAGGAGATGCCTTAACTTTCGAATCTGAGGTAAAAGCTGTTGTGGTCTTATTTTCCAGTTGGTTCTGGAGCCACTGGACTCTTAACTAGTAAGGCTTTCCATTGACATGTCCCATATGACTGCTTCTACTTACAGTATTGTTTCCTTTAAATCAATCTTTTACCAGTTGAGCTTGTGCCGCAGGTTGATCGAATTTACCTAGGTTCACCCAATGTCGTTGCGGTACTTGATCACGAAAGGAAACGCACATATGTTGTGAAAAAGGAAGGGCTGCCTGATGTCGGTAAGCTGGAACATGCATATGTGCTTATCATACCCTTTTCATTTGTATATCATTCTTAGCATTCCTTTTATGCACGCATGCAGTTGTGTGGAATCCATGGGAAAAGAAGTCAAAAGCTATGACCGATTTTGGCGATGATGAGTACAAACAGATGCTATGTGTGGATGGATCCGCTATAGAGAAACCGATAACCTTGAAGCCCGGAGAAGAATGGACAGGACGCTTGGAAATCTCTGTTGTGCCTTCCAGTTTCTGCAGTGAACACTTGGATCTTCAGAGAGGTGGTCTTTGAAGAGGATGGTTTTGTCAAATGTAAATGTTCTTCAAACTTTGAGCTGGAATTTTGATTCCATGCTGGCTTTTAATTTGTAGTGATGTGAAGCCTGTGTTTCTGGGCAGGTGTACTACTGTGGCCTATTTTTTTTACAAATGGCTGTCTTTAAGCTTTCTGGGCAGACAAGATCGAATATGAACATCGTATTTATATTACAGGACAAGATGGAATGTAGATATCCTGCTTATGTTACAAGTTCTGTAGTCAATTTTCGAACAGAGCCCCCACTTTTTGTAATGAAGATGACATTCTCGTATTACGATTTTGAGGAGAATTTTAATTAAAGAGACTATTAATAAGAGCAAAAAAATACATCAGTCACTTCGGAAGCCACTCTTTATCAGAGCCAGGTTTCGATCCTGGGACCTGTGGGTTATGGGCCCACCACGCTTCCGCTGCGCCACTCTGATTTTATGACTTACCTGTAACGCATTTGCTTTTTAGCTGTAATGCATTTACTTTTATGCAAATAATATGATGCTTGAACTCTTGCTTCTTGATGTCAACCACCATTAGACCAAATCCACTACAGATTTAATAAGATTAAAAATTGAAAATTAATTAATTAATTTAATTTAGTTTATAAAAAATATTAATTTACAAAAATTGATAACCTATTAATTTTTAATAATGAGAGTTATTAAAAATCGAAGTAAAAAAACTAAACAATTCAAAATTTTTATAATTAAACTAATTAAAACATCTTATAAATAAGATTTAATAGAATATAATAAAAATACCATATAATCGAAACAGGAGATCTGACGTCTCCGAGTACAAGATGAGAGAAAATGGTATTTCCCATGAATACTCACTTTTAGAATAAAGCTCAATAGACTGAACAAAGCTTCAAAATTGGTTTGTCCATGGGCTTTTGGCCCTATTGGTTGGAACCGAATATAAGATATGCCAAGCAAATGTAGCGTAATCTCTGTGCCATCGCCTTCTATTCCATTCTATCAACTTTGTATTCAAACTTAGGGCTCACTTAGAAACTTTTAATTGTAGTTAGAGATAATAATTATAAAATTGAGATAATTACATATTATTAGGAATTTATAAATATATATATAAATTATACCCTCATAAATATCAATGATTTAAAAACCAAACCAGAGATAAATCGGTAAGGTAAGAGGTTTAAATTTTAAAAGGTTTAACTGCTATTAGACCGTTATAAAATTGGTTTAAATTTAAAGAATTTAAAATATGATTAAAAGAGAGTATTCTTATCTATCAAATAATTCGAAACTTAATTGAACAAAGAAATTAGTGAATGAACATTAGTTAATTTATTTTAATTTATAAGAGCTTATTAATTGACAAAAATTGACCGTTTAATTAATAAAATGATCGATTTTTAATAACAACATTTATTAAAGTAAATCGAACAAAAAATTTGAAAACATAATTAAATAGTTAAACAATTCAAGATTTTTACGATTTAATTTGCTAAATTGGTTAAGTTTTTTAGCAATAGATAAATATACATTAAAAAAAGAAGCTTTTACTATTAAAAAATAGCATTTATTAACTTCATTTTGGTGTAAGCCTCTTAAGGGGTGATTAAGTTGATGGAGTGGGAGCATGGGGTCAAAAGAATTTATGTTCAAATCTTTCTATTTACACTCTCTCAATCGAATCTATCGTATAAAACTTAGCTGGTGCGGAATAATCAGTTGGTATGATTTATAAGTTATTGTGTCAATCTAAATATTTATTCAGTGTATATCTAAAAAATAAGAGCGTGAATTATCCGTTAAAAGGAAAAAAAAACTTCATTCTTCGGTTGAGTGAACAAAATGGTTATTGAAATGGATGTCTTGCTTGTATTAGAATGTCACATTACCAAACTTGGTGACCAAGTTCACTCCTCGTTGGATTCGGGAATAGACAATTCATCTAATCACAAGTACAACGTGTTCATATTGATTCCCACAGCCCAACCTTGCTTGTGCTTCTGGCCATCTCCTTATCTATCTACTATATTGGATACCTTTATTTGCAGTC
>JAOSBN010000004.1:3193707-3211045 GCA_027563595.1 Erythroxylum suave
TCCCACAGCCCAACCTTGCTTGTGCTTCTGGCCATCTCCTTATCTATCTACTATATTGGATACCTTTATTTGCAGTCCTGTCTTCTTCAAAGTAGTTGGACTCAGGATTCCTGCATGATCTTATACCATTTACAGAGTTACAGTCAACTTGCACAACAAAAGATGTATTGAGATCAAATGTCTTGTTTTGATTATAGTGTTTTTATTATATTCAATTAAATCTCATCCACACATTTATATAAACTATAAAATTAAAACAGTACAAGAAAATTTGATGCGAGATGTATTATGTTCTTTATAGTTTACGGCTTTTGGGATATATTCAAGAGAATTTCTTAAACATTTGTAATTATTTATAATTTAACAAATACTCAAATTGAGTTTATTGCTTTGTTAAATAATTTATTTAAATCGTATTATTATATAGTAAAATAAAAAATTACTTATTAAAGAATCTAAAAATTATTCAAAAGTTATTTTATGTTTTAAAAAGTTAATTTACTAATTAACACACTTGATTAAAAACTCTTATTTTATAGTTTTTTTTCTTTTTAGCATGCATAATTATTACAATTACATCACTAGTTGGGAATCTCGGAGGTGCATAATTTAATAGTACACAACTTTATCTCTATTTAATATGAAAGTTGTTTGGGTGGTCGAATTGTTGGAGTGGGAGACATAGATCAAAAAGTCTTGTATTCAAATTTCTCTACCTGCACTCTCTTGATCGAACCTATCATACAAGAATGTCTGAAATGGTGTAGAGTATCCAATTGGTATGATTTGTAGATTATTGTGTCAATCAAGAGATTTACTTAGTGTGCATAAAAAAGATAGCAACTGAAGGTTTCTCCGAAAAGAAAACCAAAAAATTAGCATGATTATCAAAATAAGTAAAATTATTTTACACGTGTTTATAAATTATGAATACATACCGCCGGACATTATTCACTTAAAACTCGCGTGAATCTCGTAAGTTTGTATTTCTACCTATACTCTTAACACCTCAAAGCTTCCATAAGAGACAATAACACCATCTCTCCCTATCTACGACAATATCACTTTATCCTCATCATCTGCTTTGTTCATCAAGATTTTATCATAAAGCTCTGATGAAACCAAAGTTGTCTATCTCTCTGATGAAACCAAAGTTGTCTATCTTTTTTCTGGGATCGGACAGTAGATCTCTGCATGTAGATCACCAAATCTCTGCCATTTTCAGTTCCTTGTACTGGCGAGAATTTTCCTTCTTGGCCTGTTTTTATTGAATTTCCTTGTACATTGTCACCTCCTGGTAAACTTGTTCAAATCATCCTCATTCGTTCTTGATCTTCCAAACCCATATTAGAATCACTACAATCATTGCTTAGATATGTAACTTTTTGAAAATTCTAGGTAATTTCAGGTTTTTTGGAAAACAGAGACAGGAGTTGAAACTCGAAAGTGGAGAAACCTAAACAAGTTCTTCAAAAACCACCTGGATACAACTCGAAAATGGAGAAACCTACACAGATTCTTCAAAAACCACCTGGATACAACTCGAAAATAGAGAAACCTATACAAGTTCTTCAAAAACCATCTGGATACAACTCGAAAATAGAGAAACCTATACAAGATCTTCAAAAACCACCTGGATACAGGGATCCGACCAATACTTCCCGACAAAACCCCAAAATGCCGCCTAGAAAACCCATCCTCCCGACGTCATACCAGCCGAGGAAGAAACGCGCAGGATGCTGTCGTATTTGTTGCTGTTTATCTTGCATCCTTTTGGTCGTCATCGTCTTCGCAGTTCTGGTCGCCAGTGGTTTCTTCTACGTATGGACTGATCCGAAACTCCCCGTTTTTCACGTCCTCTCATTCAACTTCAAAACTTTCAAAGTCACGAAGCAACCCGACGGCGCGTACCTCAATGCAGTGACGGTGACGCGTGTGGAGGTAAAGAATCCGAACACCAACATAAGAATCCGCTACGGTCAGTCCAACGTCCACATCACCATCGGGAAAACGGAGGATATTGACATGGGCACTGCACAGCTTCCGGCGTTCACTCAGGGGACGAAGAACACGACGAGGTTGAAGATCGTAACGCGTGTGACTAACGAGTTGATTGAAGGTGCTCGGTGGAAGCTTATGGATCAGTTTAGGAGGAAAAGTCTGGTTGTTAACGTCGAAGTGAAGACTAAGTTTGGAATAAGTGTTGGAGGTCTGGAGACTGAAATGACCGATGTTCAGGTGTTGTGTGAAGGCATGACGTTGAAGGAAATCGAAGACAGTCAGCTCCCCAAGTGTCACGTTAAAGCACTCAGATGGTACGTGCTCAGTTCTTCTGGTTTGCTTTAGTATTAGTATTGCCTCTTTGACATGACTTGCCAGATTCGGTTACTGTACAAGTTTTTTCAATTCAGTTTTGTTTTTGATTCCAGGCTCAACTTGGCGTAGTAACCTATACAACCAATGCGAGAGGCATTCACAAGTAACTCTCTGTATCTAAACGTGATTGTTGTTTATGTTCAAGTTTTCATAGTGGATTGAAAAGATGTAGATCAAGGCCAACATGCTTCCTTACCAAAATTTTTGCTTGTAATGATGCATTGAAAAGGGAACTTGTGAGTGATTAGGTGCTCTCGTCACTTAAGTAAGAGGTCGAGAGTTCGATCCTTGTGAATGGAGCTATCATTTGTTGAGAATACTTTACTCTTTAGTGGATTGATTCGGTGTGAACAAAATTGCCCTGGCCAACGAATTCAGGAATACTTATGATTCAACCAAAGAATTCGGTTGAACTTTGAGCCTTCGAAAAAAGAGCCTTCTTACTTTTTTGTGGTTTGGTGGCTAAAATTTTGAATTACATCCTAGGTTGACAATTGGGCTTAGATCATGCTCAGGATGATCAAATCTTGGGCTTAAAATTTTTTAAAAATTCAACCTCAAGGTTGGATCCTTATCGATAAAACGATGTCGACATCATTTTGCTAAAAATGACATCGTTTTGTATTTTTAATTAAAAATAATTGGGCTCATTGTCTCGTATCCGATCTCAATCTAGTCCATTGTCGTCCCTATTACACCCTAACTTTAATGGTTTTTAAAAATATATAAATAAATGTTTATTGTTATTGATAATATTAACATTAATGTTAAAATGATAATGATTTAAATACAATTAAGATTTTGTGAATTTTTAATGATTCAATCGTAAATTTATTAGACGTTAAAAATTTATAAATTCTTCATCATTATTTTTCATATTTTATTTAAGGTTTATTAAGTATTATTTTAATAATGTTAAAATATAAGATAATACTAAAAATAGTAATAATAACTTATTTAAACATTGTGCAAATAGTACATGTGTTTTGATTATTTGTCTTTTAACAATATTTATCTTTATTTACAATATCAAAACTTAAGTAAAATTAAGATTTTGTGAGTTTTTTTTTAATCCGGATCAGAAAATTTAACTTTTATAATATCACAAATAAGTAATTTAATTTCTTAAAATATTTAATTTATTTTAAAAATATTTTAAAATTGTGGATTAAAAATAAAATTTACACTACAACGGTTTTTAAAAATTCATTCTTGTTGATATTAAATTGTAAAAAGGACGAAATTTTATTTAAATAGTACATGTTTTTCGTTTATTTGTCCTTCTCTTATTTGAATGAGAGTATGTAGCTAAATCCTTTGGTCCCTTTACTCTGGCCCAACTCTGGGTCAGAGTATCCAAATTATCCATCTGTGTGGGATCTTCTGGTCCCCTTACTCTGACCCAACTCTGGCACAGATGGATGATTTGGATACTCTGAGCCAGAGTATCCAAACCATCCATCTGTGCCAAAGTTGGGTCAGAGTAAGGGGACCAGCAAACCATCTATCTGTGTGGGATCCTCTGGTCACCTTACTCTGGCTCAACTCTGAGCCAGAGCATCCAAACCATCCATCTATGTGTCCCCTTACTTTAACCCAATTTTAGGCTAAAGCATCCAAACCATCCATCTGTGTCTGGCCCAAAGTTGAGCCAGAGTAAGGGACCAGAAGATCAGGTCCATGAGAGTATAGATGTGCTGTGGTGGGGCTGCAATATAGGGTTCTTGGATTCCTGATGGAAATGACAGGTCGCCATACTTGCTTAAACCGCAAACTGTAGTGATGTCTGATGTGAGGTGTAACTTCAACATCTAATGTTTGTTTTTGTTTTTGTGTATTAGGTGGTGATTTGTTTATGATATTATCTCTGTTTTAATTATAATTTTTTATTATCTTTATTAAATCTTATTTATATATTTATATAGGTCTCATGTAATTGTATAATTGAGATTTAATAAAATAAAGTTAAAATAGAATAATTGAAACAGAAAATTTGATATGAACTTATAGGCCATTATAATATTACTTATAATATTATTAAATTAAGATATGCCACTTTTTATATTTTAACTCGTTCAAAAATATTATGTTATGGTATTTAAAATATCTCAATAGGTCAGACCTGGTTGATCGGGCCTTGGGCCCCAATTTTTTCAATTTGATTATAGAGTTTAATTTATTGAAATATGAAATCTTAAAAATTTAATAATTTACAAATTTACTATTAACTAGTAGAGAAATTATTTTTAAAATATATATATACACGCTCCTCTTACTTTCTCAATTAAAATTAAAACTAACTTCTACGATGAATATTTTAAATTTACGTCAACAATTTTTTGTGGTTTAATTTACGTAAATTTTATAATTTTAAAATTCTCATATTTTATAAAACAAATACTTTTTTTCTTTTTTTAATTAAATTGACATGAGGTATTTTGATTTATGCCCATATTAATTATATCTAATTCTTTTTACAACAACAACAATAATAAATAGTAAAATATGAAACATATAAAGTCTTTCTAATAATTTAATAACTTCTTTCAAAGATCACGTTAATTACAGAAGATGTTCAAGTCTTTTACGTTAGAATATGTGGCTTCAAGTCACGACATGGAAGATGGACTGACGCTGTCAACTCAACTTAGAATGACATTGATTGAAATTATCCATTCCAACTAATGCACAGTCAGCTTGTGAATGACATGTATGGTCTCAATCTAATGCATCGGGCTGTTTATTTGATTAGAACAGGTGAAACAGTTACCACTCGTTTCTTAGACCTGTTTACTTGAGCGCTTGGTAACTGAACTGGACCAAACATTACACGCATTTATTATGTGATTGAGGTTTTATAATAAAATATAACAAAATTAGATAAAAGTATAGAGTTTTATATTATGTTTAATCTTATTCTGAATAGTAAAAATAAAATTTTTTCGATATCTTAAATAATAAAAATAAGAAATCTCCGATTCAGAATGTTTAGAATAAAACGTAAACTAATAAATATATACTACCTAACATACGTTCAATATTTTTTCTTAATACTAATTATTTCGTCTAATCCTAACTCCCTTTGTATATATTTCTATATAAATAAAACTATAAATAAATAATTTTTAAATATTAATAACATATAATAGGGTAAATTTTATTAAATAATTAATATATTATTTTATATTATTAATAATAAATTGTATATAATTAATTATAAAATAATAAAACTTCTACTAAATTTTTTTATTATTTTAAAATATAAAATATATAAACAATTATTTGTCACGGTTATGATTTGAACAAGTTACAAGCACGACCGCTTAACGGGTGGTCGAATTGGTGAAGTGGGGGGCATCGAGTGAAAAGGTCCTATGTTTAAATCCCCCAACTACATTCTCTCGATCGAGCTTGTCGTACAAGGTTTGTCTAGTATGAAGTACTCAGTTGGTATAATTTGCAGGCTATTGCGTCAATCTGAAAGTTTACTAAATGCGTATTTAAAGGATAACGATTGCGTTTTCCTCCGTTCCAAAAAATAGTCACAACCTTGACTTCTTTTTTTTAATACATAGGAACAAAAAAACAAAATACAAAACCAAATCAATCGTAGGTTATACCCTGGCGATACATAGTTCTTTGCCTATATAGGAGTATAAAATACTTCAAGTCCATCAGGGGTTCTGTAGAAACATGCAATCTGGGGTGTACTCGCATTGCTATAGTAGCCAGATTATTGGCGCTTTGATTCCCCTCCTCATAGACGTGTTGAATCTTCGCCTCCCAATCTTGATCCAGCACTGCTTGTATGCCCTGCACCAAAATAGAGTCCTCAGTCAGTAATCTTTCAGAAGATGAAAGGATATTGATAACCTCTAACAAATCCACTTCTAGTATGATTTTTCGATAACCATGGTCCCATGTCAATTTAAGCCCCTCGTTAACTCCCCTTAATTCATTAACTAAGGGCGACCATGCCCCAAACTTATGTAAAAAACCTCCATACCATTGTCCGTTGTAGTCTCGAAGAAGCCCCCTAACCGTACCACCGGACGAACCGCTTGGCACTGCGTCATTTATATTAACTTTTATCCAACTTTTCGGCAGTGGTGTCCATCTGACTAAGTGCCCTACAGGCAAACTGTGAATTGGCTACGTGGCCCGTCACCACTTGTGTTTGTCGGACCCAAGAAATATACTTTAATACTATTCGATGTTCGACATTCGGCCACTCAAAGTCCTCTTCAAAGTTATACTTGTTTCACCATTGCCAGATATACCAGCAAGAGACGCCGAAAATGATGTCGCAGTCGACCTCCTGCATCAGGCCATTATTAGACAAATTGGAATATAGCCACACCTCCTCGAGCCACTAATAGAAGGCCGACTCCTGCACCGCAAGCAACAATTTGCGCCAATAAGTTTGAACCCTGCGACAATCTCGAAGTGCATGCAATGTGGTCTCTTCGTGGCCACAAAACTGCCAACTGCTATCTGTGACTATGTATCTAATAACACACTGATGGTTAGTCAGTAATTTTCTGTTTGCTAATAGTTACAGAAAAGATCGAATCCGCTAAGGCCTTGGCCATTTCTAGATGACATTCCATATTGGATTTTGGGCCACTGAATCTAACTTTATGTTTAACTCATAGGTAGACTCTACCGTGAAATCTCCACATTGGTCGAGGCCCCAGACAATTTGGTCGTCATCTTCATCATCTGCTGGGGGGCCGAATCGTAGCTAGAACCTCACAAACTTGAGAAGGAAGATAGGGATTGATCCTATCCCAATTCCAAATGCCATCCTTTGCCACATACTCTGTCACATGCGTGTACATCAACCTGTCAGGAAGTGGAATCATTGTCTCATTTACTAGTGAACCCCAATTGGCCAACCATTAGTCCAGTCAAAAATGTATCCGTCGACCATTTCCCAGTTTCCAACTAATACCTTAACAGACATTATCCCATGTAATTGCAATCGCTCGCCAAAGGATCGACGCTCCATTTTTAGGCAGTGATTGAGGGATGTGATGTGCGTTTAGCCGGTATTTAGCTCTAAGGACCTATACCCATAAAGCTGTGGGTTTAGTGAGCAAGTTCCATCTCAGTTTAGTTAGAAGGGCATCATTAGTTGCTCGAATGTATTTGATCCCAAATCCTCCAGCTTTCTTCGATCGACACACAGCTTCCCAGTTGACTAGATGGGTTGTCCGCTTCTCATTGTGGGAACCCCAAAGGAAGGTTTACATTATTTTTTCCAGCTCGTCTCAGAGTTGCCGGGGTAATCGTACAGTTTGTATTGTATAGATGGGAAGTGAGGCAATCGCTAATTGTATTAAGGTAACTCTTTCGGCCAGAGATAATTCCCTAACTCTCCACCTCACTAACCTTTGTTGGACCCTATCTATTATATACTGATAGGTATTTCTCGTTATGCGCTCATGGATCAATGTGACCCTTAAATACTTGTCCAAATTAGTCGTACTGTGAATCTTCAAAGTTTGGTTAAGACGATGTGCTTGGTTTGGCAAAACACTCGGTGAAAATTTTATGCAGGTATTAATATGATTCACCTTCTGCCCTCACACGGCGCAAAATTTTGCCAAGATTGTCGAGACCCCCTCTACCTGTCATGCCGTAGCTTTACTAATCGGGATAAGATCATTGACAAAAAAAGAGGGGCAAAATGGAAGGCCCTTGTCTGGGCCATATAAACGGTTTCTACTGACCTTGATCCACCGCTTGGGGTATAAGGTGGCCCAGTCATTCGATACAAAGTACGAATATGTATGACGATAACAGGTTCCTTTGTCGGATGTCTCTTTAATGTATAAATGAGTCAGATAGCTTTCCATTCTACGCAACTTGCATTAAGATCGTAGTAATACACGTCATAATGATGTTGAGTAAAATAGAGGGACTCTTTGTTTCCTGAAGAGTATCATGTATGAAAGTCCAGTTCAGGAGATTGTAGGCTTTTTCCAGGTCCACCTTTAACACAAAATACCTAGTCTTACCCTTTTTCTTTCGCATCGAATGAATGATTTCTTGAGCAATGATAATATTATCGATGATTTGTTGCCCTGGAATAAAGCGGCATTGGGTATTCGCCACTAAAGTAGTGAGGTGCGGCTTGAGTTGGTTAGCAACTACTTTAGAGATGGTCTTGTACAGCACTGAACAAAGACTAATTGGTCGAAAATGGGTGATATATTTCGGGGACGATATTTTGAGAATTAGGACTAAAATGGTATGATTCAATTCCTGTTCTCATCCTTCGTCCCTGAATATTTTCTGTATAAAGGATACCACCTCAGAGCCCACTTTACCCTACTGAGAATGAAAAAATAACGTCATAAAACCATCAAAACCCGGTGCTTTATTAGGGTTCATCCCAGAAAGTGCTGACCAGATTTCGTTCGCTTGAACTGGTTTTGCTAGGTCATTAAGTTGCTCCTCTGTTAATCGAGGGAATGCTCTAAGGCTAGAAAGACTCTGTGTGTGATCAATGTCAGCTGTGTAAAGTTGCATAAAATAATTTCGAGCTAGATTGCGCAAATGAACGAAATCTTTAATCTCCTTTTCATTTTGGTCAAAGAGACGCTCTATTGATATCTTCTTTCTTTTGGTCATAGTAACCATATGATAATATCTAGTATTGCAATCCCCCTGTACTAGCCAGTCACACCTGGCTTTCTGATGTGTAATATCAGTGGAGCTTTTCCTCACACAGCACTTGAGCTAGCTCCCCGCTAAGCTTGGACTCCAACGTTAATAACAACTCAGACTCATCCTACTTCAACACTCGTTGGATGCCTTCAAAGCGAGCCTACAATCTTTTTTTATTTTTACGTTGGAATATATTTCTGAAGACTGTTTTGTTTCGGAGAATTTGGATAAAGATTTAGTAAATGACACATCCTGGGGAAGTCAATGTTCCTCGACCAATGTAGGAAAATCTGCATATGCTAGCCACGCAGATTAAAAACGAAATGGGGTTTGGCCTATGTCTCGCCAACTTGGTCGAAGGAATTGGACCAACATGGGCTTATGGTCGGATCCTAAAAAAGGAAGATGATGATTCATCGTATGCGGGAAAACTTTCTTCTAATCCGACGAGCTAAGGACTCGGTCTAGCTTGGCTTATATATTTCCGCATCTCCATGTAAATCTATATCCAACACAGCCCAAGTCATGCAGTTCGCTCTCATGAACCCAATCGTTAAAGGCTTTGCATACCACCACAGTATTTGGGGACCTCCCCTTCTATTGCCAACCGTTAATTTCGTGTTGAAATCCCAACCTACAACCAAGGACGTGTAACGGAATGTCCTGTTCCCCGTAAAAGATGCCAAAGGAAATTTTGGGTTGGTTTTTGGAGACTGACATAAATATTCAAGAATTCAAAAGAATATGACTCTTACTTGATTATAGTATGGATTAGCTATTTATAAGCAAACACAATTGAGACTTCAAACTCCTTCTTCCATAAAAGTCAAATCACATCAATAAAGCTTTCGGCTTCGACACGGAAGGAAAAATCAAAGCCAAATTGGTTAACGACTACTTTTGCTCGTCGTCTACTAATACGAGTTTCAACTAGAGCTGCTAACCGCAGCCTATAATGACAAATGTAATTGCTTAAGATCGTTTTGAACCGTTTATCTCCAGCCCCTTGACAATTTCAAATTATTAACGACATAAACGGTGCAAGTGAGTTCAACGCCCCTTAACCCGGGCGGTGTCTGGAATTTCATCTGGCACCATCCTCGTGGCTCCATTGGGAATCTATGGCACGATCTTGTCACCCAATCTCTGCTCATTCGAATAATCTACCATTCTGGAATCGCTTACCCCTCGATCTGGGGGTTCATAGGGGGGTAAGTTGTAGTCAGGTCCATTTGAGGCACCGTTAGCCTCTATCCCCTCAATACCTTCCATAGGGTGCTTTTGCGTTTTCCCGACCAATTCCTGCCCCTCTTCAGGCTTATTAGAAAGAACTTTCCTGATGAGTGTTGAGGGCCACAACTTTATGTTGAACAGTAGAAGTGGGTTAAAGTTGGGTAGGGATTACTGGGCCCAAAAACTGCAATTTGGGCTGGGCTTGGCTAGTGCCATCTTTTTCCATATGGGCCACATTTTTGCCTTTCCAAGAGCTTCTTTGTTTCGGCTTTGGCCTATGGGCTTGGAATTTAAGCCCATTGACGGGCTTGATAGCTAGTGGCCTTAAATGGTGACTTTTTAATTAGATATGATTTTTGTTTTAAAATTATAACATTAAACCTTTTGCAACAACTATTTTAATATCAAGAATATAATAGTCATTTATTATACATTACATTCTATTTCATCCATCTTCTAAACAATATTTTATTACATTACATTATGAACCCTTCCATCATTCCTAAACAACTTTTCACTATATTATATTATGTTCCATTGTAAACTGGTCTATTCAGTTCTATTTCATTCCATTGATTAACATCACACAATATAATTAATTAAATTATTATGATTATTTAATTACACTACATTATATTTAATTAAATTATGTTTTGTTTTAGGTTTTGAAGGGAGGACATTTTTGATATTTCACCTATGTCTTTTGGTTCTGTCTCTGTCTCTGCATTTTTGTCCTCTAGTTTTGGAAGAAACAAAAATTTTATATCTCTATCATCTAAATTCGGGACAGAAATTGGTGGGAACAACAAGCAAATAGGTCGGAGACAGGATTTTTTTGTCCCTGTCATCTATCTCCACCCATAAGGACATGAATCAAACACAGGGTAGGAGTTCAAATTTGACTTTTAAGTAGCAAATATCATAAGATTTAAATTTAAACATTAAAAATAAATTTAAATTTGAGTTTAAACATTTAAATTAAATTAACTATATTTTAATACATTAATTTTAGGTTCAATATTTTTAATTTATCGGATGCAAGTATTTTTATCAAAATTCAATTCAAATATGAAAAAAATTAAATTAGATTACTCAAATTTGATCTTTGATTAAATCCAAATTAGTTTTGATAATCTTGTATCAAATTATGAGGACACAGAAGCCCAATTTTGTATTCCTCTAGTTTTGTATTGATACTTATTATTCGTTAAGGTTTACCAACATATATACAATAAAATTGGTGATTAATAAACTACTGAAATTTAATAAATATTTATGTGTTTAAGATTGTTGTTTTGATAACATATAATATGAAAATAAGTATTTGGCAAGTGTGGTTGCGGTTGCAGTTACTGAAAAGAGATAAAATAACTAAAATGTTTATTAATTTAATAAACTATTAATTGTTGTATAAATAATTAAAAATATATTATTAGTCATATAAATTTAAAATTGTAAATGATAAAATATTAAAATAAGAATAAGAAAATATAAATAAAATAAATTTAGTAAATAAATATTTCATAAAAATATTATTAGTCATATAAATGTAAAATTATAAATAATAAAATATTAACTTAAAATAAGAAAATATAAATAAAATAAATGTAGTAAATAAAATATTTCATAAAAAATATATTATTAGTCATATACGTTAGACTTACTTTTTATTAATTGAGGGTATAATAGAAAATAATAATTATTAGAAAGTTATTAATGAAAAGTAGAATTTTTATCGCAGAAATATTTTCTTATCGCAATCCTCTTTTTACTTATCGATTTCTAGGGTAGTACTGCATTTTTCTCCAACCTCCAGTTATTTGCCCACAAATTTAGATTGTGTTTGGACTTGCGGTGCGGTGAGAATAAATATTTATTCACTACATTTTTTAAACGCAATCACATGTTTAGAATTGTCAGTAACAACCATAGGTTGTAGAAAAGTGTAATGTCACTGCAGAAATCAATAAGTAGAAAGAGAGTTGCGGTAGGAAAGTACGTCTGTGGTAAAAATTCTATTTTCTATTAATAATTTTCTGATAATTATTATTTTCTATTTTACCCTCAAATAATAGAAAACAAGTTCAACGTATCTTCTTCTTCGTTTTTTCTGGCTCTTAGTATTCCTCATCCTCTTGGGTATTTTATTATTTATAATTTTAAATTTATACGACAATATTTTTAACTACTAACAGTTTATTAAATAAATAAATTTTTAATTCATTTTATCTTTTTTCAGCAGTCACAATTATACTTGCCAAATACCTACTTTTACATTGAAGTAGGTTGATTTTAATAGATTGATTTCAACAAATTATCAACTAGTACCACTCTCATGAATCAAATCTTAAATATATGGCTGTATTTAAAAATAATGATAAATAAATACTTATTTCCTTTGTACCTATACCATATATTCAAGCGCAGCTAAAATAGTTGCCTGTATGCATCCCCGTAACTCTTGGTTGCATGTTCTGCGTTATAGTAAATATTATATTTTCTTGCAAATTAGTTGTCTTCCCGAGAAAGAAAATCACGCCTTGGGCGACTAAAGTAAGCAATTAAAGGATCATATGAGACGCTCCGGCGAAGCGAGAGTCAAAATCGAGGACACGGGCACCAATCAGACGGCGAGTCAGTAGAAGCGATCGCAGCCGTTCATCATCACGTCCACCTCCCATAATGAGAGAGGGAACAAATTAGAGAGCAAGAGATGGGCGGTTAGAGAATCACAATTTGGTGGGACCCAAACCAAGACGAAAGTTACTTTGATTTCACAATTGCATGCACGCACCCACACATATCCTTCTCTCTCTCTTAAATGATAACAATAATAATTATAAAACTAATATTTTTCTTCTTCGGCTTTTCTTCTTTGTCTAATTCGTCAAGCTGTTCTTCTCTCTTTCTACAACTTTCTTTCTCTCTCTTTTAATCTCTCTGAATCGGGGGCGATTCTTAGAGGCTTGTCCATGGCTTCGAAGCGGATCTTGAAGGAGCTCAAGGATCTCCAGAAGGATCCTCCTACTTCTTGCAGCGCTGGTTCGTTCGTTTCTTGTTTCCTTTAATTTGATATTTGTAACAAATTTTGCAGTTCTCTGCGCTCGATCTGCATTTTATGTTGTTTTTTATGCCGTTTTCATGCCTGGATCGTGTTTCTTGTTACGAACATGTGCTAACTTTTGACTTTTATTAGGCTGTTCGTTAAATCTGAGCTGTTCTCGTTATCCCTTGTCCAAATCTTGACGTTCCATTACTTTGTAACATATAATCGAAAATCGTCCTGTTCAATTGCGTTGACTTGTGTCACCATCAGGTTTTTTTTTTTTTCCTTTGCTTTGGGTTTTGATTTGCTATCACTTCTTATTCTGTACTTTGTTGAAGAATCTTTCATTTCCGATTCCTTCACTGATTTTCTGCTACGGATTTAGAGTATATCTCCTGGGCTATGTTTATATTTAGATTTTTCATACAGTTGAAACAATAAAAGATATAGGAATTAAGATGATTATTCCCTTGTGGTTCTTCACAGCATTGCTTTTCGATATGGATGTAGTTATTGTGCCAGGTAAGTGTTTGCTGTTTTCCTTACGTGTCTGCTACTGAAGGGAAATGTTTTCTTGTCTGAATTAAAGCAGCATATATCTATAGATAGATAGATAGATAGATAGATAGCTTCCTATAGTTGACAACTAAGGTAAATATTCTAACTTGCATAAGCCCTGGCAAGGAACTTATAATCAGTTACGCTAGTTGTCGATGTAACCTGTCTTGAAATAGTTTTTTACAGATTTTGTTTGGAATCCCTATTGATCTTTTTCCTATGTGGGTGAATTTCATGTGTTAATGCATTTGCTTGTTTGTGTCATGTTTCCTACTGTGTTGCGCTTTTAATTGTCATGGGCGGCTTATGTGTCTTTCCATTTAATATATCTGTTGCAATGGAACTTCTAGTTAATTGACCAATCTCCATTGTTTTTGTTGATTGAGAGGTTCAATTGTTTTCATTTCTTGTTTAGCATGTTTTTTCCATACCAACTTATTTCTTATAATGGTACTAATCTGATGTATACTCCAAATTGTTAGAGTATCTCGTATTGACTAACATGAAAATGTTAAAGAGTTTATAAGTGGTAAGGTTCAACTATCCAAATGACTGGTTCTAGTCATTTTGACAATGGTTAACCGAAGCCCAATTCTTGTCAGTGGACTTTATGCTCATATTAAAAATTCTAATACAAATAGTTATAATTTGGTCTGAATATACGCTTTTGGTTATTGACTCAAGATTCATATTCTGTAACTTGATATATTAGAATAACTTTAGTCATTTCTCTTATCTAAAAGAAGATTCAGTTCTGAAGTGAGCAAAAGATATTCTTCGTTTAATCTATTCCTTGTGGAATGCCTTTTTTTGTATTTTTACAGGTCCTGTAGCGGAGGACATGTTTCACTGGCAGGCAACAATTATGGGTCCCGCTGACAGTCCTTATGCTGGCGGAGTGTTTCTAGTTACCATACACTTTCCTCCTGACTATCCTTTTAAGCCACCAAAGGTAATGTCGTCCAATTCTTTCTTCTGCATCTTTCTTCTTTGGTGAATACGGATTACTTCTTTCATGACAGTGTGTTCCTTTTCACAACGTCTTCCTGCATCCATTACTGCAATCAATTATCATGTCTAACAACACTACCTTCATCAGAGACATCTCCTACTTTTATAAACTATGCTCTTTAAGCTTCAAGGCTAAAAAAGTACAAGATATATTATTTGAAAGAGGTTCTAGTGAAATAAATTTCACACCTCTGATGTATATTATTTGAAAGAGGTTCTAGTGAAATAAATTTCACACCTCTGATGTTGCTATTTAATATCATAGAGAATCACTCATATGATTATTATGAAAGTGTAGAATTTAACGAACTCCAGATGTTAAATGATTGTTTATAATTCTATTGTTTCTGTTTGATACTTCATTTAGACTGTAAATCTATGAACTTTGTGAACATGAAGGAAAATTGAGGTAATGAGATTTACTGTGGATTATGGTATTTATTGCTTTTCCTTATTAGGGACCTCTTTCTGTCTCTTGCAGGTCGCATTTCGGACCAAGGTTTTCCACCCAAATATCAACAGTAATGGCAGCATTTGCCTCGACATCCTAAAGGAACAGTGGAGCCCTGCCTTGACCATTTCAAAGGTTCTTACCTTTTTGCTCCTTCTTAGTTCTTACCCATGTATAAGATGGAGTATAAAAGCATGTCCATGCAGAATCGCGGCGTTGCACCTTAAATTAGAACGATGTTCAAATAGGGTTATTTAGTGTGCCAAAGTTGAGAAATGAGGAGGTCCTTAAAATCTTTGGTCCGTAACCTTTCCTAAAGTGTTTGTGAATCATCCGTCTTTTTCTTGTGACCCATGATTACTTACCCTTAGCAGTCTTTTAACAAAATCCAGGATATTTGACATGCGTCTCATTTGACTATTACCCCAACCTGTTCTGAAAATACCCGGGTAAATCTTCCAGTTGACAACAGACGAAATGGTAAACTCTAGCTGCCTTCCTAATACCTGGGTAAGTCTTCCCATTGACAACAGACGGGACGGTAAACTCTGGCTGCCTTCTCGTAGCACAGAGATGACAATGGGCCAGGTCCAGCCAGGTCTGATTCTGTTCCAAAGTCTGAAAAAATATTCTAGACCTGAGCCTGAATCAAAACATGGTCAAATCAGTTTTTATCTGTTGGTTTCAAGTCGAGTCTAACTTCAAATTTTGTACCAATTCTAATCTTTGTATAATAGGCAATCACTATCATAATGCACGATGATTTTATACCTTATATCCTGTAAACCATTGCTGTTTTTTAAGTTGGTGGGAAGGGCTATGGTTTTTGTGTTGCAGGTGTTACTCTCAATATGTTCCCTCCTGACCGATCCAAACCCAGATGATCCATTGGTTCCAGAAATTGCCCATATGTACAAGACAGACAGGTCCAAGTACGAGGCAACTGCTAGGAGCTGGACCCAGAAGTACGCCATGGGTTAGTCTGCTTCTTGGGGCTGTCAAGAAGGCCTCGCTCATTTCTAATTTATGTAAAATTTGATGTGTGATGAGCCTGCCGTGGACAAGTCAAGTTCAATTTATACAGTGCCTCCTATAAAACGAACGTGTTGTTAGGTTGTTTGTATGAAAACTTGTTCTTGTACTGTCTAAGACATTTAGTTGATGTTTAATATTACATTTGGTTCATGGTCGTAATCGAATGTAGTCGAGTTTAATTGGTGAGGTCTCTTTCTATTTCCGGTCATTCATTTTTTCCAATTTACGTTGGAAAGCATTCTTCTTCTTATGTCGGGATTGAATTGAATACTATGCTTCTCTGTTTTTTTTTAGCCCTTCCATGTTTCTTGCTTCTTTTAGGTCACTTGTAATATATGTGCTGGACCCTTGCTTACTTGTCACTCCATTTATTCAATCTCTTAAAATCTAGATTAAGCATTTTTATTGATATATTACCATTAAATTATATTTTACATGGGCTATTCTTAGTTAGAGGGCACACAGGGATAGAATTACCAAAGATTATTATCACGGGAATTGAAAAAGGCTTTTTTTATATATTACTCAAGTTTCGGGCGTTGCCTGATTATCCTGGAATTTATAAGCCACCCATTCAGATTCATAGATAGGTAAATTCAGTTTCCGAACGATGGGCTACCACTAGGGGATTACATCACCTAAATAAAGGTTACTCCTCTGTGGCCTTGAACCAACAACCTCTACATAATCCCCCTTTCTACCACTAGGCTACCTCGAGAGGGGTGAAAAATGCTCTTCTTGCTATTATTTTTAGGCTCGTGATGTAAACATAAAGCCATTACAACAGCAGCAACTCATACATGCATTCATACATGACATTCACGTATAAAAATACAACACATGCATGAGTAAATAATCGGAAGCGTAATAATAAAAATACGATAAACAGTAAAAAATGAACAGTGTCGTCGCGACACTGTTTATCTTCAACCTCCAGCCGGGTCGGGCGTGAC
>JAOSBN010000004.1:3211256-3227823 GCA_027563595.1 Erythroxylum suave
GAGGTTGTTGATGGAAGAGGGTGAAAGGGTCAATCTGACCGTTTCAGGGAAGAAGAGACAGGATGATGTCAAAGGAAGGGGAAAAGGAAGAGTGAACAAAATCCTACACGTCAAATATGTTACCAATAAATCTTAAATGAGTTGCATCATAAGTTTCTAACCTATATACCAATCAAGTGATTTATATAACAAATTCTACGAGAGATCAATCATAAACAAAAATTAACTGTAGTTTATATTTTAAGTATGTTAGTAGCACTTCTCTTCTCCATGGTATCAATTCTCAAGACATGCTTTTTAGAAATTTAAACTCTACAACTTAGACTCCAAACAAGATTTACAGTTAAAGACTTTTTGATTCACGCCATACGTAAGAATAAGCAATTGAGGGCATAATTGTCTTTCTGTGTGAGGATAATTACATTATTCAAGAATCAAGTAGAAAGAGAATACTTAGAAAGAAGTCATAGAATATAAGTTTAAATTAAATTATAAATTACTAGAAATTAATTGTATTTAATTTCTAATCTAATTTTTTATAAAATTACTATGTGATTTAATTGTTAAATAGACGATAAAACGTATTATTCTTCTAATGTAATTACTATTAAATTTTATGAAAATAATTTGACAGAAGTATTTTAGTATTAACTTAATTAATATTATAAAGCACTTTAAATCATAATAATTAAAATAAGTTAATCAAATAAGATATTTATATCCTTTGTTTTAATAGTATTAAACTTTAATAATCAGTCATCGATTTTAATTAGACGGTCAAAGAAGACTGACATGTCTGTGACAGAATCATATCACCGTTGTTTTCTTGGCTGCACCAAGAAGCACACAAACAACAGTCCTTTGTCTTCCACACGTGCCTTAATATACCCCATTAAAAGAGCTGGTATGGCCAAACTCCGCCTCCCTCTCGTGACTCGCACCACCCTAATCAATTGGCTTGACGAGCTTATTGTCGTTATCAAGCGATAGAGGGCCTTGTATGACAGGCGAATGAAATTGGCGCGTGATAACAGACCATGAAACGAAGGAACGAGCGCTTTTACGGGGCCAACAATGCCACGTGCCGAGCACAGAAAGGTTCCATCGGTGATGGGGCCAGCCGATTGAGATCGGCGGTGGCGGCCGGGATATGCGGCTGTAACCATCAAAAGGATTTAAATGGCGCTAATTAATTACTAACTAATTAACAACCAAATTAGGATTTTAGCTTTATTAGAGAAGGAATTGAATGAGAATGTCCGAGAGTACAAAAAAAGAAAATAAAAAAGCTAAGAGGGGTTTAGGATTCATTCTGCTATAAAACTGTCCTATGCCATTTCAGTCTTCCCTGCAAGTGAAACTCACTCTTCTCTTCTTGCTCTCTGTTTGTTTTCTCTCTTTGCTGTCACCAAAATCGACTCTCAATCTTCTGTGTTTTTCCTTTGAACTCTCATTAGCCTTGCCCTTGTCTTTTCCTTAACATTTCTTCTCTCCTCCAACGCACTGTTGTTCCTAAAAGTTAAATCCTTCTTGGAAATTTCGTTTCTTTAATGGTTTTTGATCGTAACCCATTTTGTTTCAGTTCATTTTAGCCCAGTTCAGAATGAATTCCTCTTCATTGAAGTACACGGAGCACTGGAATGTTACTAATAAGCTTGTTAGATGTTGCGACTCAAAAGCCACCAGAATCGTTCGCATATCAGTAACTGACGGTGATGCGACGGACTCGTCCGACGACGAGGGGGACGAGCAAATGGGTCGTCATAGGAGAGTCAAAAAGCACGTTAACGAGATCAGAATCGAGGACTGTGCGAAATACGTGAGTGACGGAGCAAGTGAAAAGTCGTTGCGGAAACAGAGAGCGAAGAAAAACTTTTCAAGAGAGCAGAGTTATTATCCAGAGAGAAAAAAGTATCGCGGCGTACGTCAACGGAGATGGGGACGGTGGGCCGCCGAGATCAGAGACCCATTGAGGCGAACCCGGGTTTGGTTAGGAACGTTTGACACGGCGGAGGAAGCTGCGGTGGTTTATGACCAAGCCGCCATTCGCATTAGGGGACCTAATGCCCTCACTAATTTTGCCAAACCACCGGTGAGAACTCAAATCCCAGAAGTTGATATCGTTACGACAATTTCTGGGTACGATTCCGGTAAAGACTCTCACAGACTCTGTTCTCCGACATCTGTGCTTAGATTCCAATCCACCGAAGAAGCTGGAGCTGAGTCACAGCCCCCGGTGGCTGACTTTACAAAACCTGTTCCTGAAGTGAAAGAAAGAGTTTTTACTTCTATCCAGGACTTGAAAGAAGAGAATTTCGAAGAAGAATTAAAGGAAGGTGATGGCTGGAGATCGGCTCAGGTGGTGAGTGAAGATTCGAGTTCGTTGGACCACGACTGTTTAATCTTGGATCCTTGGTGCCTAGAACAATTCCTGGATTTAGAAATTCCAAAGCCACTTTTCCTGGACGAGTACATAATTGAAGAAGATCTAACTGATACTTCAGTGCATTTCGATGGAGATTTTGGTTCATGTGCGTGGGACGTCGATGATTACTTTAGAGTTTAAGCTCTAAGCTAGCTTAATTAAAAGCCGATGGCCAGAAAAATCTAGGGTATGATTTTGATTGATCTGGATGGTAAATTCCGAGTGGAGTTTTGGATACTTGTCTAGCTAAATCTTGTTTTCTCTGTTTAGTATGTAAAATCTTAGCTTTATGTTTGTATCTAGGAAATTATGAATCAATGTTTATGATATCTATATATTATAACAACAACACTACTATTTCTATTGAGATATCTTTTTTGCCTACTTTGAGTGGCTGACTCGAAAAGATTGCCAAGTGGCTAAAGTGGTTTTGCATGTTCAACGGCGCGCCACCTTAGGCCTTTCAGGACCATACGCTCGTTACTGCGTTGTTAAAAGTCTAGACCAATGACCATGCTCTAGTGTTTTGCCTTTCCTTCGTATGTATACAAATCTTTGTTCTGTTTCAAGAGATACGCTATAGTATCTTTGATTTTTCAGATTTTACATGCTTTCAACGACGACGTTCCCAATATGATTCCAATTAAAGGCAAACACTTGTGTTTTCTAAACAAGCTTAAGAAATGGTATAGCCTATGCAAAGTTGAAGATAGTAGGGTAAGTGTTTGAGAAACTACGTACCCTTTCAATGGAAATTTTTGGTCTGTCCAAAGCACTAGAAACCATGAAAAGTCTTTACACAAAACACTTATTGGGAAAGGGAAGGAGATTAGGGGGGCTAGACTAGTGTAGGCCTTTGGCTTTATGGGTAGTTTCAGTACATGCTCGCCAGCTTTGCGGTCGTCAATTCCTGGAAATGGCATGCTTGGGCCAGTGGGGTTGTCCTTCTACTGTCCCCTCTTCTCTGGGTCAAAGATTTCGAAAAGCCGAGTTCGCAGGTTATACATTTATGGAATTTAATTAAAGCAAATTTCATTATACTCGAATAGCTTGAAAACGATTTGTCATCAGGACAGGACAGACCACCGGGAAAACCTTCCGGTAAAAAACAAAACGAGTCTCGTGTCAGACCCACTTGCAAATTTCAAGCCTGTAATTCGGTTAACAAAATTTAACCCCACTGAAACTGTGAAAATGACAGGCTTGACACCATTGGAGCACTGCAGAGCATTTTGGTCCCCCAACTTATCACAAGATATATGTTTTTGATCGCTGATCAGAACTAGGGAGTGCATTTGGTCTGGCGTTGGCTGGCATTAACATTTCTCTTGTGGAAACCTGGAGGCTGGAGCAGCAGCAGCAGCAGCAGCAGCAGCAGCTGAGTTGTTTCTGTTGTTGCATGTTAAAAATGAAGGCAATGACTTGTTTGTGAAAGACCTAACCATTACCAGGTTGCATGAAACCGTAGCTTAATTTGACATGAGATTAGCACATCAAAACCACACATTTATTTGCATGATATTTGTGACTAAACAGAGACTACTACGAGACTGAGGCGGCGAAGGTGAGTATTTAGCACGCGCTTGAAATGAGCGTCTCAAGTGAATCCAGAGGACCATAAAGTCGTTTGCACGGCATGTAATGAATACAGGTTGTACGTACAAAGCTTCGGCTGTGCCAGGTAGTTACTGGATTGATTTGGTGGTTCGTTATCAAATCAATATCGTCCTTTGTCTCTATGTGTTTTATTTTATTTTTTAATAAAAAGATAACTTGTTATATAAAATAATGTATTTAATTTAAAGCAAAACGATAGTCTTAATTTAAATAAAATTTTAAAAAATAAAAACTTTTATTTTAATAAATATACATGAAAAGTATTTTTAGTGAATTTAAAAATAAATGATGTAATATTATATTTATCTAATTATTTTTAGTAAATATGTAGTGACATAAAAATATGCTAAATTATTCAACTAATTTTAAATAATTTATATGTTTTATTTTATTAAATAATAAATTTCATAAGTGGTATTATTATCTTACGTATAGCCACGCAGAGATGACAATTGACTAACTCATAGGTCAAGGCTTAGGTGTTTTTCATAGGTTAGCTTAGGTCGGAACTGATTTGAGACCCAATTCTTCTAAGCAAAATGTCATTTTGTTTAGAAAAGTTGGGTCTCGGTTATGCTTGGGCTTAATAGCCCATGTCTGAATTCAATTAAAAAAGATGTTATTTTACACTTTTAGTTTTAAAAAATTGACATGGTAAGCTCATGGGTCAGCCCATTATCATCTCTATAGTCATATTATTAATAAAGAATTCAACTTAAGGTTATTTTCATTAATAATTTGAATATTTAAATATTTTAGTTGCATTTTTTAAAATTTAAATTAGTATCGCAAAATTGTGTAAAGTTTGAAGTTTTTTAAAAGTAATCCTAATTAGTATTATGATTGAGTTTAATATATATACATATTTATGTGTACTACTACTACAACTATTACAATAACAACAACAATATTTAATAAGAATATTATTGATACGTAAAGTCCAAAAAGATCCAATAATATGCAACCATACTTTTAATTACTAGAGAGAGAGTTTCATAATTATTTATGTGAATAACATTTAATTACCTTTTTTTAAACGGAAGAACCTGCAGTCGCTATCTTTTAGATGCAAACTGGATAAACTTCCGGATTGGTGCAGTAGCTTACAAATTGCACCAATTGAATACTCCGCACTAGACAAGCCTTGATGACATACTCGATATAGAGTTTAGATAGAAAATTTTGAACATAAGACCTTTTAACCCATACCTCCTGTTCTACCAAATCGACTGCAGTTTCATAATTATTTATGTACATAACATTTATTTGCATTATGATATTTTTTTGTTAAACCAATTTAAATGAGATTTAATAAAAAATCGTTCCACTCAAATTAATTTCTATTGTGATATTTTATTAAACTTTATTTATATATTTATATAGAATCGATATAATGTGATTTAATAAAATAAAGTTAAAATAAAAAAATGACGTGGATATTGTTGGTGTAAAAAGTTGGGATAGAAGGTGAATAATATAGAGTAGGCTATAGGCTGTGACAATATCCCTGGAAATGGCGGGAACAACAGAGGAACAAAGGAAAGACCATTCACTGATGTTGTCCTTTTCCACCTACTCGCGTCATGTCACACTCCACAGAATCGAAGAGAGACTGTTTGAGTTTCTCACTTTCTTAGCTACACAATCTTTGATGGGCTCATTATCTGTCATGTTCTTGCCTTTTTCTTTTTCTTTTTATTCTTGTACCCATCCCTAAAAAATAATAAAAAAAGGAGTCGTAACGATTTAAACTACTACCACCTTGGAACTTGGAAGACCCCCTTTTTTAATTTTTCCATAATGTTAGAATTTTGTATTAAAGAAATTTTGTAATTATTTAAATTATGCTATTTGAATAATATATTTGTTGAATATTAGAAGCTCACTTTTATAAGAGATCTAGTCCAGTGATGAAATATATTTGTAGACTTTGACACTATACTTAAACCTAAAACTTTAAAGTGTTAAGGTTATGGGTCCTTTTTACTTATATACCCTTCACTAATTCCATCTCTTTCCCATATAAAATTGCTACTCATACTTAACATTCCAACCATCTTCCTCTCAAGTGTGAATTTTTATATTAGGCTTGGACTCTTCCTTGAATGAAATACTTTTTTTAGCAACTCGAGTATATAGCATCACTAAGAGTCCTTCTACTCCAGTGGTTGGGCCGACCAGGAGTCTTCTTGATCTTCTTGGTGGGGAGGCAACTACAGAATCTGACTACAATCTCTATACTTGTTCCTTACCAAACCATCGACTCTGATACCACTTGTTGAATTTAGAGAGTTAATTTTCACGGGAGATCTACATCATGAGCCTAGTGATGAAACACACTTGTGAACTTTGATACTACACTTGAACCAAAAACTTTAAAGCATTAGGTTTATGGGACTTTTCCACTTATATGTACTTCACTAGTTCTATCTTTTTTCAACGTGAAATTCCTACTCACACTTGACATCTCAATAATATTTACCTAATTATATTTTAATAATAATGTAAATTTAACTTATATTTACAAATTTTGTAAATAACCATCCTTTTGGTAACTTGCTGGTTATAAAAAAGTAATCTTATAATTAAAAAATAAAGATTAATTTGACGATTAAGGGGTATTAATATATGACAATTAGTTTTTCTTTTTTTGTGATATTGCCTATCTTTTTAGTCACTCTTTAACTGCACGAAGCTGATAGAATTTTTGTCCCAGGACTTGTTCTTTTCGGAAGTTTCAATCAATCTAAATGATTAGATACAGAGATTTCCTTCTTTATTCTAATTCCTACACATCAACCCGTGACTTTGATATGAACCCCTTCAGGTTCGATTCTCTGTTTTCGTATCATCAAAGCACACTCCCACGGAGCATTTTGAGGTAGCAATTTAGATTGGGCCGAACCCGATCTCTTTAGTTCAAAGAAAAGATCGAGCCTGGCTAGGATGGTATGCCATCCCCAACCAAAAGCAGACGTGAAATATAAAAATATTCTACTTTAGTTGGTGAAAAAGGAGTCTGGCAGCATTCTGATAATGGAAAATTTCTAACAGCATCGCAAAGTTTAGGCGACTTTGGCAAATTTATCGTCGAAATGACCTGATTGGATATGGACCAGCTTAATCTGAATCAGCTAGGAATTGACTTAAAGCTATATCGGATAGGATTATCTGGTTTGATGAACCAACACCACCTAACAACTAGGGCCCTTGAATTTCCACTCCACCTTTGTCCCTTTCCTTCTCAACAAAACAAGTTCCAGCATTTCTTCTTTGTAATCTTTGACAGAAACTCAGGGACTTGTTATTGTTATTGTTCTTTTGTCATGGGGCATAGACATTCCTTTCATTACCCCCATGTGAAATCTTGTAAAGATTCAAATCTTTAACTAATCATTATTTAATTAGTTTTACAAAATTCAATTCTTTTAACTAATCGATACTCCTTTGTCACAAATTTTAGTTACAGAAACAATTTCTGTATAAAATGCAAAGAAAAGTAGAACAAAATTGATAACTTTTACTAGATCTTTACGAATCGTGACATTTTGTGTAATAAATTTGTCGCGATCTTTCAATTTGAATGTTATAAATTTTAATTTTACTTTTAGAACTGACTCTCGGAATTTAATTTTACTTTTAGAATCAACTCTCATGAGCCAAAAACAAAATAATTATTGGGTCATTATAAACTTAAATCTACACACTCTAACTTCTAGTGAGAAGTTGGTATTGATTGGATCTCCAAATTATCTAACAATAGGAAGAATTGGGATTGATCTCGTAATCATTTAACAACTTCGAGACTTATGAATATCTAAAAACATTTCTATTTGGCTAGATGAACATAAAATGTGATGATGGTTAGTGTTCTTCAGGCAATGATCGTTCCTTTTGATGCGTGGCCATGGCTGATACACCGATGCATGTGATAATCTCCAACTTGAATGGCATACCCCGGCTAGATTTCTAGTAAGCCAACAGAACATCACTTCGAGAAAAGGGACAAAGAACAGTTTCCAAATGGTCTTGTGAAGAAGGACCAAAAAGCTTCCATAAATCTGAAAAGCAGAGAAGGGAATGATAAGAAGCCACTTTTGATTGGTGGGTTGGTTCTCTTTAATGGAATTGACAAGGGAACTTCAGGCTCTCATCGATCGAGCGTGGGCTTTAGATGGTAAGCTCACTGACGAAATCAGACAAAGCAAGAAGTTGTGCAGATTCAGTCGTCACTATAATGGCATTGCGGGGACCCAATTTGATGAAAAACATAGAATGTTTGCCGTTAGAGATTCGTTGAGAGAGGTTGTGGAAGCGCTCATGCTTTTGCAGGTACATTTCCTTTCTTTCTCTCTTCCTGTTGCAATTTAACCTAAATCCATGGAAGTAGCTTCCAAGAACAGAGTTTGGTTAACCATAACTCTCCATACAAAAACTGTTGCGTAGAGATTGAAGTCATCGCAGGAAATAGACAGACACACAGCACTTGCTCGTTTCGAAGAAAGCAGGTGTAATCTCCTGAGAAAAGTAACTCAATATCAAGGAAGAGAACTCGAGCTGGTAAAAGAGCTTAGAACACATTTTAATGGCAGGAAGGGTACAGTTTACGACTTGAATCTCGCGGACAAAGTGAAGAACAAGGCCAAAGAAGGACAGAAGAAAACATCCAGTTTTCTGATTTCGCACATCAAAATGTTACTCACTCCGTGGAAGTGGCGAAAAGCCGTACGGATTGCAGCGAAGTTGATAGTGTTATCTGCAACTATTTCCCATGTCAGGCAACAGAAATTCAGTTCAAGAAGTCTCCTCACAAGAGCAGACACGCAAACAGAACACGATGTAATAAGAGTCTCTAAAAGAACCTTACATGTTAGTCATGGTAGAGGATGAACCTGAGTTTTTCATCTGTTGTTTCTTCTGGTAGTGGTTAGATTTCGAGCAGATTGATATGGGAAAATGGTCGAGTCAACTGGACTTTTCCAGATTTGCAGCTTTAACAGTTTTACCATGTACAAGATTCCGTATTTATTTGGAAAATGAGAGCGAATATGTACCAATAAGATAACTTTTTTTTGTTTGGTGTATAGGATAGAAACAACATACAAGCTACCGCCTTAGCCTTCAAATCCGCTGTCTCATTTATTGTGTACCTACTCTGTCCTATTAAATCTTGGTCATCTATTTATATACTCATATAAATAGATGACCAAGATTTAATGGGACAGAGTAGGTACACAATAAATGAGACAGAGGATCACGTCCCACCACCTTAAGAAGACATTTGATCTCTCATCACGCATTCCTAGAGGCGGATGGTCCCATAAGACAAAGTCTTGAGCGTTCAACGATCCCATCTTACCTAAGAAATCTACACATTGATTACCTTCGCGAAAGCTACGAGAAAGAGAACAAGAGTTTGATTGAGGTTTGAAAAGTATCTTCCATTAATGAGTATTGATGAATATATATACAGATGATTTACATTCATTAGAACTCTATCTACACAGTTATACGTATTCAAACTAAGTAACAGAAGGATTAGTTTCCTTTAGAATTGGGATTAGTCCTATCTTTTGTGATATTATGCCCCCACAAGTTAGAGGTTAGTTCAACAACACCTAACTTGGCCAAATGTTGATGAAAAATTGGCTTTGGTTGTGCTTTGGTCAATGAATCTGTCTGTTGATCTGCTGAATGAACATGTTGAATCCGAAGAAGATCTTGATGTACTTGATCCCTTACAAAATGGAAATCCACGGCAATGTGCTTCATCCTACTATAACATACTAGATTTTTACAAAGATAAGTCACACCAATATTATCACAAAAAACGTTCGGTACTTGTGCCAGCCGTATGTGAAGTTCCTTTAACAAATTTGTTAGCCAATTTGCTTTAGCAACTGCCCTAGCCACAGTCCTGTATTCGGCTTCTGTTGAAGACCTTGCCACTGTTCGTTGTTTTTTGGAAGACCAGCTAATTGGTGAGTTTCCCAGATAAGTTATGTAGCCAAATGTCGATGTTCGATCGTGTGGATCACCAGCTCAGTCCGCATCAGCATACACATGCAATATCATAGGTGAAGAACATCTCAATAGCAAGCCATAATTCATCGTATGATTTAAGTACCTAAGTACTCTTTTAACTGCTTGCTAATGAGTAACTGTCGGAAAATGCATGAATTGTGATAATTTATTGACCGAAAAACTAATATCGCGTCTAGTAAAGGACAGATATTGAAGCTTGCCCAAGACCTCATGATATTGTTTGGCATCTTTTGCAGTCGAGCCATCACATAACCGAAGAGTAGAAGAACTGGACATAGGAGTGTTCACACCTTTGCTTTCATGCATTTTATATTTTTGAAGCAGTTCATAAATATATTTTGATTGAGTCAAGATTGACCCTTCTGGTTTGTACAATACTTCCACACCAAGAAAAAATTTCAGCCGACCCAAGTCCTTAAGAGAATAGCGATTAGCAAGTGCAGCAATCATATGAGAAAGAGCAGACTTAGAGTTTCCAGTGACAATAATATTATCTACGTAGACCAGAAGATAGATAATTATGCCTAACCAATTGAAGATGAACAAAGAACTATCAGACTTGGATCCAATAAAACCATAGATGAGTAAAAAATTATTCAATGACAGAAACCATGCTTGTGGTGCCTGTTTAAGTCCGTAAATTGCCTTCTTTAGTTTGCAAACATAGTTCGGGTGAGTCGAGCTTTCAAAACCTTGCGGTTGTTTCATATATACTTCATCATCTAGCTTCCCTTGTAAGAAAGCATTGTTGGCATCCAATTGATGCAAGGGCTAGTTTTGTTGACATGCTATAGTCAAAACTAATCGAACTGTAGTTGGTTTGACAACTAGATTGATGGTGGAGTGATAATCAATACTTGGCTGTTGTGTAAATCCCTTGACAACAAGTCGAGCCTTGTATTTGTCAAGATCACCATTGGCCTTATACTTGATTCGAAACAACCACTTGCACCCTACAACATTTTGATTTTGTTGTTTTGAAACCAATTCTCAAGTTTGATTCGAATTAAAGCATCAAATTCATCCTTCATGGTAGTACGCCAGCAAGCATCACGTTGAGCCTATTTAACAGTAGTAGGAATGTTTCTGTGATTGACAACTACAAGATAATAAAAAATCTGTTTCAGTTTAAAGATATTAAACTGTGACCTTGTTACCATCTGATTAGAACCCACAGGATTTGGAGCCACATTTTGAGATGCATTAACAGAAGTAGATGAGGTGATAGAATTCGAAATAGGGACTGAAGATGAGGAAGAAATAGTACCTTGAGATGGAGATGATTCCGAAGACTCCTCTTGTAAAGCAGACAAAACATATTGATTTGTAGGTTGGGCCGCGTGACAAAAAAATTTAGACCTATTGACAAAAATTGGCAAGGGTATATGCTCATTCAAGACCAGACTGCAAATTAGTAGAGGACTCCGCATTGGTATGACTCTAGGAATACCAGGGACTTCGCATTGGTATGACTCTGGGAAAACCAGGGAGTAGTAGCCAAGGTAGACTGAATATTTTTGAATAGAGTTTGATAAGGAAAAATATGTTTAAAAAAATAACACATCCCGAGCAAGAAATAGTTTTGATGAGAGAGGATCGAAACACTGATGACAATGATATTGTGAAGAAAAACCTAGATAGACACATGGACGTGATCTTGGTTCAAGTTTGTGACTAGTGTAAGGTTTAGTCCAAAGATAGCACAGAGACCCAAATGTACACAGTTGAGAGAATGATGGATCACTATTAAATAAAATTTGAAATGGCGATTGATAAGCAAGAGTTTCCGAAGGAAGTTGATTGATTAGAAACACAGTTGTTGCACACGCAAAAGACCAAAAATTATATGGGAGAGATGCTTGATGTAATAAGGTTCGGGCAGTTTCAATTATGTGATGGTGTTTACGTTCAGCCTGTGCTGCACGTTGGGGTGTGTAAGGTGGTGAAACTAAGTGTTGAATTCCAGTGGAAGAGAAGAAAAGGACAGATATTGAAGCTTGCCCAAGACCTCATGATATTGTTTGGCATCTTTTGCAGTCGAGCCATCACATAACCGAAGAGTAGAAGAACTGGACATAGGAGTGTTCACACCTTTGCTTTCATGCATTTTATATTTTTGAAGCAGTTCATAAATATATTTTGATTGAGTCAAGATTGACCCTTCTGGTTTGTACAATACTTCCACACCAAGAAAAAATTTCAGCCGACCCAAGTCCTTAAGAGAATAGCGATTAGCAAGTGCAGCAATCATATGAGAAAGAGCAGACTTAGAGTTTCCAGTGACAATAATATTATCTACGTAGACCAGAAGATAGATAATTATGCCTAACCAATTGAAGATGAACAAAGAACTATCAGACTTGGATCCAATAAAACCATAGATGAGTAAAAAATTATTCAATGACAGAAACCATGCTTGTGGTGCCTGTTTAAGTCCGTAAATTGCCTTCTTTAGTTTGCAAACATAGTTCGGGTGAGTCGAGCTTTCAAAACCTTGCGGTTGTTTCATATATACTTCATCATCTAGCTTCCCTTGTAAGAAAGCATTGTTGGTGTCCAATTGATGCAAAGGCTAGTTTTGTTGACATGCTATAGTCAAAACTAACAGAACTGTAGCAGGTTTGACAACTAGATTGAAGGTGGAGTGATAATCAATACCTGGCTATTGTGTAAATCCCTTGGCAACAAGTTGAGCCTTGTATTTGTCAAGATCACCATTGGCCTCTACAACATTTTGATTTTGTTGTCAAGGAACCAATTCTCAAGTTTGATTTCGAATTAAGGCATCAAATTCATCCTCCATGGTAGTACACCAGCGAGCATCACGTTGAGCCTATTTAACAGTAGTAGGAATGTTTCTGTGATTGGCAACTGCAAGATAATCAAAAATCTGTTTCGGTTTAAAGATATTAAACTGTGACCTTGTTACCATCTAATTAGAACCCACAGGATTTGGAGCCACATTTTGAGATGCATTAACAGAAGTAGATGAGGTGATAGAATCCGAAACAAGGACTGAAGACGAGGAAGAAATAGTACCTTAAGATGGAGATGATTCCGAAGACTCCTCTTGTAAAGCAGACAAAACAGATTGATTTATAGGTTGGGCCATGTGACGGAAAACTTCAGACCTATTGACAAGAATTGGCAAGGATATATGCTCATTCAAATTCAGAACAGACTGCAAATTAGTAGACGACTCTGCATTGGTATGACTCTGGGAATACCAGGTAGTAGTAGCCAAGTAGCCAAGGTAGACTGAATATTTTTTAATAGAGTTTGATAAGGAAAAATATGTTCAAAAAAATAACACATCCCGAGCAAGAAATAGTTTAGATGAGAGAGGATCGAAACACTGATGACAATGATATTGTGAAGAAAAACCTTGATAGATACATGGACGTGATCTTGGTTCAAGTTTGTGACTAGTGTAAGGTTTAGTCCAAAGATAGAACAGAGACCCAAATGTACGTAGTTGAGAGAATGATGGATCACTATTAAATGAAATTTGAAATGGCGATTGATAAGCAAGAGTTTCCAAAGGAAGTCGATTGATTAGAAACACAGCTGTTGCACACGCAAAAGACGAAAAATTATATGGGAGAGATGCTTGACGTAATAAGGTTTAGGCAGTTTCAATTATGTGACGGTGTTTACGTTCAGCTTGTGCTACACGTTAGGGTGTGTAAGGTGGTGAAACCAAGTGTTGAATTCCAATGGAAGAGAAGACTCCTTTAAGACCTATGTATTCACCCCCACGCGCAAATAAATTTTCAACGGTAGATTTAAATGTTGAAAATATTGTAGCAACATCACTTTTTTTTCTAATTGGATAAATCCATGTTTATTTCGAATAATGGTCAACAAAAAAGACGTAAAACCGTTTTTTATCAATTGATTCTATTGGAGAGGGACCCCAAACATCTGTATAAACAAGTTGTAAAGGTTTATTGCTTGTTAAGGTATTATGCGAAAAAGGAAGTCTGGTACTTTTATTACAAAGACAAGAATTACATGGAGGAAACACACTAGACTTAGCGCAAGACAATGAAAAAGACTGTATCACTGACTTAAGAGTACGAACATTTGGGTTACCTAGAAGACAATGCTAGACCTCAAGACTCGGAATTGACGCAGCAAATTGGTAGAAAATTGAACAGGATTGAAAACTTTAGATGGCCACACATACAAATCGTCTCTATTCATCCAGCGTAACAGAGGTGCCCTCATGCTCAAATCATTCACAAGAAAATAAGATGGAAAGAATTCAATGGATGTATTGTTATGCTTAGTAAACTTCGAAACAGAAATTAATTTCTTTTGATGTCAGGAGCACAAGGAACATTTTGTAAAGAAAAATTTGTTTGGGTGTAGGAATACTGTTACCATTGTCCATAGTGACGCTTTCAGTGCCTGTATATTTATGAGGAGTCACAAGATTCATAGAGTTATCCGTGACATGTTGGTTGGCTCCACTGTCCACCACCCATGGATTATAATCTTGGGAATTACTAGCAACAAACGTGGCCTTAGCTTCAAAATGATTATATGATCGGGAACGACAGTCAGGTGCTGTATGTCCATAACGTCCACAGAGTTGACATTGAATCCTAGACCGATTGGAACCAGGAGAGGAGGGTCTCCAACCTTGCGATTGTTGTTGTACTCCTTGAAAAAATTGTTGATTAGAGTTGTTTGGCTTGAAATTGCCATAATGAGCATATCGGGACTGTCCAGTATAGGGTCTTGAGATCGATTGATTATTCCAACGGCGATTTGAACGCGAGCTTGAAGCATTGGAACTAGAATTAGTCGATTGAGCAATCTGAACGATAATAGGAGCAGATGGTTTGTTTGCTTCCTCATGCTTGAGAAAGATTTCGTGATCAGCCAGTTTGTCTTGCATCTCTTGGAAATTGATAGGGTTATCTCGAGCACAGATCGCATCACTTATTTCTCTATAATCAGGACCTAGGCCACTGAGTATTTTAACAGTAAGCTCAGATGGATCAATCGGAGAGCCAGTCGCAACTAACTCATCTGAAATTGTGCGTATCTCTCTTAAGGAGTCGGCGATTGATTTGTTGTCTTTGGTGATTTTGGATAAAATGTCTCGAAGGTGAAGATACGGGTTCGAGACTTGTTGGCATATGTGGTGTGTAGATGATCCCAAGCCTGCTTTGAAGTCAAGGAAGAAGTGACGTCCGATGCAATTGTAGGATCGATAGATGCTATTTGTTTACACCTAAAAATGGGTTCGGCCCATTTTTACTGTTTTGGGTCGAAAACCCAAAGCCCAAAGAAAAGCTTATGGTTTGAAGTCCAGAAGAAAATCACTTTCCTTGGCCCATCAGATTCTAGTGTCCAGCAAAGAAGGGAGTAGAAGAATTTGAGTTGGGGTGGGAGTCTTGAAGTCCAAGATAATGAGGAGATAAGGATAAAGTTTTATCCAAATCTTATCTCTATCCGACAAGATAATGTTTTATCCAAATTTTATCTTTATCTAGCAAGATAGAATTTTATCAGGATTACAAGTTTAATTGCAGTGAGACACTCAATTTGAAGTCCAGACACTATCCTTGGCCCATTAGAGTTCGGTGTCTAGCAGGAGAGGATGTAGTAGAGTTGGATTTGGATTGGAAGTCTAGGAGTTCAAATTTAAGGAAAGGATAAGATTGACACCAGCCAACTTAATCTTCATCGGATAAGATAAGGATTATTTGAACTTTATCTTTATCTAATGAGAAATTTTTTTATCAAGATTGCAAGTTCAATTGGAGTAGGACCCTCAACATCTTCGGCTATAAATAGGGGCTTTGAAGAAGAAGAAAGGGTCCCCACTCTTGATAAACGAAAGCCTGGCACTCCAGCAAATATTCGCACCTTTTAAATTTTTTCTTTATTTTCAGCAATCCCTTTATTTTTCTAGCCTAACATTTTCCTTCCCATTGTTGTTAGCTTTTCCTTTCAATTTTTAGTTATTGCGTTTTGCCTAATTGTTTACCAATAAAGTAAAGTTCTTTCTGTTAGTTTTTTTGTCCCTTTTAGCAATACACAGTCGTTTTGATTTTAGTCAAATTACGAGGCGCAACAATATTTTTCCTATTTTTCTTTAGTTTGGAAACCACTTAAATTTCCTGACACGCTCGCAAATCGAACAAAAGGCTACATGTTGTCCTTTAGCCAATTAAAGGCCAATCATATTTTTGGCACGCCCGTTGGGACCCACACAATGACGAAAACAAGATCTAGTAAGAGCACTGACATTTCCTTCGGTAGAGATGATGAGATGGAAAACGTTGCAACAGCAGCGCAGGAAGACTTACCTCAACCTGTTGAGTTAAGTCAATCAAGCAACATTGAGATCCTTTTAACAGAGGTTCTGGAGGCCATAGAAAAGTCGACAGCTCTTTTGAACACTATGGGGAGCAACCAAAAAGAGATTTTAGCTGCAGTCACTGGATCTGCCATGCCAGAGAA
>JAOSBN010000004.1:3227923-3237960 GCA_027563595.1 Erythroxylum suave
TGCAAATTTTAAAAATTTCAGGGACTATTTTATAAATATAAAAAATTGTCCGGTACGGTACCCGGTATTGACCGGTATCGGTATAGTACCGTTCCAAAACTGAATCCGGTACCATGTCCGGTACGGTATTCGCAACATTGGTATGAAGCCCAACTTTTTTTTAAGAAAAAAGGTCTGAACTCAACAACAACCAAATCAATTCGTCCCAAGCATTAACTTTAGATCCAATCAGGTTGAGTCAGATCGGGCTAAACCTTTACTTATTTTCGAAGCTTGCCATGACAATTGATTTATCCAAATTTAGGTTCAAATCTAAAACAATATACTTTATTACTCTCAAATTCAATTGAATTTGATGTTAACTATCCTAAATTTAAATCTAACACATAATTTAATTAATTCAAAATTTATGGTAAGTTTAAATCTAACGCAAAAATTAATTAATTTAAACTTTATTTATTAACTTTAGACAAATTTCAAGTATGAAATATTAATCGTTAAAGTTTTTGTTTCTATTATTGTATCTTACTCTTTTTTTTTTGAAAAATAAATTGATCCGTGCTCTACTTGACCTCGACCTGTGACTTAGTCAACCCGAGCTAAAATTCGGCCAAACCGAGCCAAAATTGACATCGCTCTTTTAGAGGTTATAAAACTAATAAACAATTGGGAAGAAAGATGAAAAAGTAGTTATGCGAAGAAGGGGTTGGTCCAAGAGATTTGACACTCTTCTAATGCAGGTTGAAGCAAATAATCGTTCCAAAGAGTATTAAGGGGTGAAAGGGAACCAAATCCCACTTATTTTGAGATGGTTCAAAGTTGACCAAGGAGTTTTTCAAATCTTGAAAGGGCTGGTATGAGGTTTGAAAGTGGAGTTGGTTGATTCTCTAAATTCAACTTGTTAAATGTCTTATATTATCTTCGATATGTAAAAATTGCATGACCAAAATAAAATTTAAAACATGTTTGTTCGACTGCAAATATTAGGTTATATTTATGTTTTATTTATTTGATTTCTAGACTCGATTTGAACTGCAACCCCCTTTCTTTTTATATTAGCATTGATTTCATTATTTTAAATTGTTTTGGTTTATGATTTTTCCTAATTTTGTACATTGCTAGAGATTTCATCTAAGTTGTTCAAATTTTCATTGTCGTTTAGACGTGTTTTATTACTTATGCATATTTAATTTCTTCTTAACTTGAAAAATATCATAGCTTAATGTATTGTACTCAAAAGAACTATGTAGTAGATATTTCTTACGAATATGTGGATTAATATGGCTATAACAGATCTAAAAATTTTCCTTTAATAGTTTATTAGTTTGCAGAAAGTTCGATGTTACTTAAATTATGTAAAGATATGTCTATGGATTGACCTGGATGTGTAAACACCAAATTAAGATTATTTTAAAAGTATTATAAGATAAAATAAAAGTTGTCCAACTAAAAATCGTGAGGATTTGTATAATTTGATTTTACCATTAAAAATTCCAGCATTATATATATTTTGATGATCATGATTTGTGTTAAAGACAATAATTTTCAGCTCTTGAATATTAATTGTGTGGTTGTAAGAATGTATTATAAGTTTGTTTTGATGTTATATCTTACGAATGTGGATAAAGAAGATATTATGTGTTATTGCATTAATCATGCTTCTTTCTTTTAGATAGAATTTCTTTCATATAAGTGAAATTATTAGGACGTAAGTGTCTCATTTGAAAAAATGGATTATTTGTCGGAACATTTTCTAATTAAAGCATTATAACAAATAAACTAAATTAGTAAAATAACTTTTTTTTGTATGATCGACTCTTGTAAATGACGTCCTTTAAACTTGAGTGAAATTACTAAACGATTAAATTGATAAATGACAAGGCCGTGGAAAAGTTTCTATACTTAAACTTCGTTAACCTACTTCTGCGACGTGTAGAGATATCAAAAAGGCTCGGCTTGATTTTGGCCCGGGTTTACAAGTCCACGAGTTGGCCACAAGTTGACTATGATTGGCCAACCCTGCTCTTGGCCCGACCATTACTTTCAAAACGACATCGTTTTGTTAAAAACAATGTCGTTTAGAAGTTTTTCTAAAAAAAAAGGCAGGCATAACTCAGGGTTAGGCCAAGCTGAGCTAAGAGCAGCCTGGGCTTAGGTCGACCCATTGACGTCTCTAGCGACGTGAAATTTGCTAGGTCGTGGAAGAAACTTATTTTATTCTCACTTGAAATAAAGAATTAGAAATATATTTAATTAAATTTAATATTTTATAATCAAATAAATTGTACAGATTTTTAATGATTAAAATGTATTATAAAATAAGTGAAATTTTTTTATGAGAATTAAATTGAAAGAATGTCAAACTATAGGATAACTATATTTTAATAAAAATTTAAATATATTATCCCAAAAGTAAAAATTTGTGCAGTTTAATAATGATTAGAAAATTCAACTAATTCAACTGTAAAAATCTTGAACCATTCAATTTTTTATTTTAGTTTTTAACTTTTCGTTTCAATTTATTTTAATAATTTTTATTAAAAATTGATAGATTTATTAATTAATGGATTAATTTTTATAAACTAATAAGTTCTTATAAAACAAAATAAATTAAATACTTTTTTTCAATTTCTTTTTTAATTTAACTTTAAATTTTGAGATAGATAAAAATATTTTTTTAATTATATTTTAAATTCTTTAAATTTATTTAATTTTTAACTAATTTCATAACTAAATTTTTTAAATTTTAAATCTTTTATCGTATCGATTTAACTTTTAATTTAATTTTTAAAATATTACATTCTAATTAATCCCTTTACCCAACTACTTGGTCAATCTTGTGCTAGGGATCGGCCCAATTCACTCCGTAACAAACCCAAATGTCGAATCGAACCTGTTGCAAATCAAAAACCGATTTTCTTTTTGAATTTAAATTGCGTAACAAAATTGGCCTCTCTCTGCGTGTCCGCAGTATCGACACCTCGCGCACTTGCTTGGCGCCCTAAATTCCACGCCACGAATATTCCTCCCGCTTTGCCATGCAAATTGGAAAGCTCCAGAAGACAGAAGTACCGCAAGCTCGATATAAAACCGAATGCCTCTTCATTTCCTTTTGGCTAATTATAATTAAATCCCCCAAAACTCAATACATATTTAGAACAGTCGTTTCAAATTTGAACTCTTCTCTAAAGGGAAAAGGGGAAAAAAAAAAAAAAAGAAGGAAAAACAAGTTCAAATATTGTTAGGTAGCTGTTTCTAGAAGAAGTTTTAAATGGTAGGATTTCCGAGGCAGAATTGGCCATCATGGATAAGCGCAGCGGCGGCCACCAGAGTGGACGTTGACGGAAACGTTTCTTCGGCGACGGCGGAGACGATGTTTGCTTCTAAAGAAGCTCTACAAGATAAGGATTTCGAGAAGGCATCGCCGTCTGATGACGTGAGTTTAGGCTTCAAGGAGAGAGCCTTCTCTGCCGCCGGCGCCGCTGTCCTCTCCGCCGTCATTGTTAATCCTCTTGATGTTGCTAAGGTATTGTGGCTGTCCTTTGGTTTATTAATTCTTCTGTTTGATTTTGTCTGGTATAGCGGTATTTCGTAAAGGATTTTGTTATTGGTGTTAGTGATAGAGAGGAAAGCGCAATAGTGTCCGTAATTTGTTGTGATTCTCCCAGCTTTTGGTTTATTATTAGTTATCTAATCACCGATCCCAACTGAGAGCAGTCGGAACTCGGTCGTTGGCTCGTTCTTCATTTTACGTGTTTATTTTCCAATTCATTTTTGTATTTTCTTCTGTTTAGTTTATTTTAGTTTTGATTTGCGCATATAAGCTTCCGTAAGTTTCATCCTGCAACTCTGGAATCTTTTAACATATTCTTCTCTGCATCATTTTAAACCTTATCTCTAAATTTCAACCGAAAGCGATTTTCACTTGTGAATTCGGTCCTGGCTACGTTTATGATTAAGTATTTGGTATCTGTTGATGGAGTTAACTATGTGATTAATCATTAGATTCTATATCGATTTTGGTTTCTCCGTGTCTTATTCTGGCTTCTTGGTTTTAATTTTGATTTATAGTTATAGTTCAGACGCTTTTTTTTTTCCCTGCTAGTTTATGTGAAGAAAAAGAAAGGCGTTAGAGCTTCCAGAAGTTTCACGTGATTCTGTGATCTTTTAGTATAATCACCTGGTTTATTATTGATTTTATCTAATTGTCCGCAGACAAGATTGCAAGCGCAGGCTGCAGGTGTGCCTTATCAACGTCTTTGTGGAGCAGAATGTTTTGGACTGGATTCTGTACGTTGGCTGATCTTGATTTAGTATGAGATCTTGTAGCAACTTTTACATTAATACTTTCTAATTAACTTCTGGAATGGTTTTACAGATGCTTCCTGATATCAAATCTTCAGTGTCACGGACAGGTCCAGAGCCAGTTCATTGTTCAGCACAATTGTGCACTTCAGAATGTAATCGATATAAAGGAACATTGGACGTATTCATTAAAGTTACCCGACAGGTTGGTGGATGTTTCATAATTTGAACTATTAATGTCTGTCTCGGAACAGTATAAAATTCCTATGGATCAATGACAAAATTATGATTAATCTTTTCTCTGTCACTTAACATATTCTGTTGACTAGCTAAAAATTTGGAGGGGCATTATGTTTAAACCATATTGGAAGTAAAAGAAAGTTTGGATACAAAACATGGCTGGTGGTAACAGAATTGCAAGTTTTCTAACATTTTGTTCCATAGTTCTCATTTTGATTTTGGAACTTATGTTATCTACTAGTACTCATCAAAGACTTCACAGTGGTGAACTTATGCAGGAAGGATTTGGACGTCTATGGCGGGGAACAAATGCAAGCTTAGCTTTGGCTATTCCAACTGTAAGTCTCATCCTATGACTGAAGAATTGTTTATCTTCTATGAGACTTATAGATTGCATATAATGTATTCATTAGAGATGGTTTTCGGACCTTTGAGTTAATTTTTACTGATTTCAATGTTTTATGGTTTTTAATCAGGTTGGCATCTACATGCCTTGTTATGACATCTTCCGGAATTTTCTTGAAGATTTTACATACCGACATTCCCCCACCCTGACACTTTATGCCCCACTAGTAGCAGGGTCAGCTTCACGCTCTTTGGCTTGTGTTGCTTGTTACCCTATAGAGCTTGCAAGGACCCGCATGCAGGTAACTGCTTTCTTGGCTTTGTTTAAGTTTTCTTCTTTACATTGTTGACTTGAGAAATTGTCATTCTGATAATTGTCTAGTAATTATCTTGATAATTGTCCTTCGGTTCTCATTTTAATAAGATCTATTTACTCATATGTTTTCTGTTTTCTGTGTGCACTCTTGATTAAATCAGGGATGAGATTATGTTGCAATATTTTCAGCATGTATTTCGGTTGTCATTAAAAAGGGTTGTTTTTAATGGGAATTGAACAAAATGAATTGATTTAAAGGAGGGATGGTTAGGTGCTGAGCTTTATGAAATAAGTATTCAGTATGCTTATCTACTGTGATGACTTTTCATGCGCACTAGAATGACATGTGCTGTTCTAATCCAATTTATTTCTTTGTGAAAATAGGCCTTCAGAGAAACACAAATTGGTGTCAGGTCCCCTGGAATTTTGAAAACACTAATTGAGGTTATCAACCCAGTTAGGAAGACTAGCAATCTACAAAATGGTAAGTTGATCCTACATGCCGAGTTGACATCCATGATACTTTGATAATCTGTCTACCACCAATCCAAGTTAGCCCTTTTAGGTGCTGAGATTTCTTTGATCAATTGCTGTTAAATAGGCAACGATTCAATTTGTTTGAATGGTTGAACTCACACATGGTCTTTAGCAACAGGGCCACATTACCGCATGTTGTGGACTGGTCTAGGAGCACAACTTGCTCGTGACGTTCCCTTCTCAGGAATATGCTGGTCATCGCTTGAGCCTGTGAGTTTGTGCATTAAGTAGCTTTAGTTTTTTGATATGTTGATCCAACACCCAAATTAAGCTGGAATTGATTCCTTAAATTCTTGTTCTTCTCAGATGAGGAGAAGAATCTTTGCCGTTGTGGGTGATGAAGCTGGGGCTGCCACTGTTCTTGGGGCAAACTTCTCTGCTGGTTTTGTTGCCGGAACACTTGCGGCTGCTGCTACATGTCCTCTAGATGTTGCAAGGACTAGAAGGCAGATAGAGGTAGCAGCTTCTATTCTGCATCTAAAACTTGAGCAATGAATTCAGGAAGCAAACTCGTGTTCCCCTACTTCTTACAGTTTATAGGAACAGAGTGGTGAAGAAAAAGGCATATTTAGTTTAGCTTATAAAAGAACAAAAGTTGAAGACATGTTACGTGGAGGGGGACTATTCAGAATTGCCATTCTGCTTTGGTTTACTTACTTGCGTTTTTCTGGTTTTACTGACACACCATTTGTATTCATGTAGAAAGATCCATCGAGAGCGTTGAATATGAGTACCAGAAAAACGCTATTAGAAATCTGGAGGTATGATAGTTATGTTTCTTTTGTCCATAGATGTTTTCAGTTCATGGAGTTCCTGTGTACAAATATAGTGTGTCAATACTGGTTTTGTGACTGAATGGTCTTCACGCACATAACGTGTAATGTAACTGTAAATTTGCACACACTGCAGTGTGGTAATTTTTTAATCTTTCATTCTCTTTTATTTTAACGAGGCAAATATGTTTAGGTCACTCTTTTTCTGTCTAATATCTGCCTACCAATCATACATGCTAGGAAGTTTTGTGTGGCCAATTCGCATGTTACAAGCTTTGGCAGTATTCATGTCTGCTGCCTGCGGTAAGGATGTTCACTATATTTGCAATGAATTGAGAAACAGAAGTGGGGATAGCATTTCGATTTGGTTCATATTTGATTAAAGTCAATGAAGTTTTAAGTTTACGGACTTTGGGTAGGGATTGAGCTTATGAGGGTGGAGGCTGGCGTGGCATCAGCGTTCTAACTTAGTCTGAACCAATTGATCAAAATGGCAATTTTGATCAGAGGAGTACCTGATCTGTCGTCAACCCCAAACAGTTCGTTACTGTTATGGTGGTTCAAAATTGCCTTTTTTGGAACTTATTTTGGGGCCATTAGTGCCGTCTTGTAGTGATTTCTTACTTGTAAGAGCCCTGGGATTAAATGCTGCTAACTTGCTTGTAATGGAACAGGGAGGGAGGTACGAAGGGACTGTTTACTGGAGTCGGTCCCCGAGTTGCACGAGCCGGTCCCTCGGTTGGGATAGTTGTTTCCTTTTATGAAGTTGTTAAGTTTGCTTTGAGTCGTATGGATCGCAGCTCCGAATTTAAAGCCTGAAAAAGTTGCATTCTTTCTAACGGCTTAGCTTGGCTTTTGGTCACCAAAAGATGAAACGAGAGTGCATGTGACTCATTGACAAGTAAAAATGAAATGACTCAAGATATATGGCATTCGTGGGGGCAAAACCCAGTAGCCAAGTAAAATTTCCTTTGTTTTTTTTTTTTTCAAATCATTGTAATCTCTTTCTATGAATGGTAATCTGTTGTATCTCACATTCTCTTTCTTTTTTCTTCATTGTATCTATAACATTATTTTTAAGTTTTTAATTTAATTGAAAAGCATTATAAGAGAAAACTCAAAAGTAAGCTGCTCAATGCGAGTTAAATTTAACATATACTGTGCTTTAATTGGCGCCATCATCGTTGTTGCGAGTTTCCAGTCTCTGTTAGAAGCCTTTTGCCTTGATGGCTGTGTTTTTAGTTGAAATTGCACTATTTTAGACCTTTTAACAGTCAAACCCTATTGCGTTGGTGATTTATAAAAATACGTTTAGATTTTAGATTGAATGTGTGATTCATTTTAAAACGCAGTCAGAAAATCGTAACTATCCAAGATTTTGTAGAACTGAAAGAATTAATTGTCGTAACTCGGAACGGGGAAAAAAAGGGTAAATGAAAAACACTCACTTTCCAAAATTATGCTATAACATTAGATTATATCCACACAGCTCATCATTTCTCAGCCTTAAAACAATAGATAACACCATCTGTTGTAATTCCTGACAGCAAACGAGTTCAAAAGAAGCTATAGGATGAGGCATCCAATGGATGAATGAGGTATGTAAGCACCAGTGCAAGAAGCATTAGAATATATGCGATCCCTTGGTCAATTGATGTGCCTGACAATATCACACCAAAACTACCATTAAGCAGTAATTTTCGCATTGACATAAACTACCTAGAAATTGCAATATTAGAATGCAAAGTTTACAAGAAACTTTAAATAGTTATAGCTCCGTAAGGGATTGTTGAGATTTTCCAGGGAAACCAGAGGATGTCCCAACATAAAAGAAATTAACTAGTGATAGGGAAACATTGAATGCAAGATCAAGCTAATAGATTATTGAAGAATTTTAGAGAAATCGAAAATGTCGCAACATGAACGAAAGCTAGCAACGCCAGACCCAGCGAAGCCACAAAACGAATAACAGATCAGCTGGGGGGGTGATGGGATTAAAAGAAAAATGGAACAGAATCTACAGAAGCATACGAAAAGACATACCATCGCTTGTGGGTGCAGGAGCAGGAGCCTGAGCCTGATCCTGAGCTTCGACATTAGGGAAGAGCATAGTGCAAACCAGGAGGAAAATGGACATTACAAAGAGAAAAGTCCTGGACGAAGCATTCACCGCCATTCTTTCTTCTTCGGATTCAACGAGAGAACAATGTATATTCAAAGAGAGAAGAAAATGAAAAAGGAGAGACAAACAGAGAGCAGTTGAAGAAGAGAGAGCGGAGGAAGAGTTTAAATAAGGAAACCGAGAGAGAGAGAGAGAAGACGAAGGTAAAGAGAGACAGAAAGAGGAAACCGGCGGGCCACTACGTGTATGGCATAGCCTGTAAAATGACTTTGATGTGTTGTTCTCTTGGTACGTACGAATATTATAAACTGAGAAGGCCATGTGACGGCCTTCCTAATTCCTTGTTTGACAGCCTGTCAGCGGAGTTGTCGCTGACTCGTTTCTTGCTTTTCTTCGCCGTCTGCAACCTAACCCCATTTTCTTCGTGTTTGTAACGGACTTAACGGCTATATTTCATCAATCATTATTTTGCTTTATAATGAGACAGATGTCTTGTTGCGAAAACTTTCAAATGCGGGACGTGAGTATCCTATAATTTTTTTAAAATTTTAATTTAATAACTAATTTTTAAAATTAGTACAATTTAAATTAAAAATATTATTTAAATTTATAATAATCACTAAATTTAATAATAAATTAAAATTAGTATTATCAAATTATTTCAAAATTAAAATTTTAATTTGAAATTTGAAATTTTACTTTAAAATAAAATTTTTTAATTTTAAATTTTTTTTAAGTGTAAGGCTGTGTAGTATAAACTTCTCCAGATCGTGCATTAGTGCAGAATTCGGAACAGATGTTGTGATGACATCTAAAACAAATTAATCTCTACTTATATTATCTATCTATCTCAAAAGTGCTTAGTTCGGTTCTTGTCACTGTTATTTGTGATTTCTATTTTTAATTCTAAATTCAGTAAAAAAATCTTTTTGTTTTCTTTAAGTTTAAAAATTATGTAATTATAAAAAGTAGTTTTTTCTTAATCTGATTTATTATTAACTAAATATATATTATTTAGTTATTTAATATGTTAATGATTGATAATAACTAAGAATAATTTGATTTAATATTATATATTTTATTAACTAAAATTAATTACTAATATGGATAATATAATTTTACTTAATGAATAAAATAAAATAATTATCAGTAAAAATAATTAAATTTAAAATATCTTCAAAATATATAAATTTCAAATAAAATTTGATCTAATAATTAAATTTTATTTAAAATAAATCATAATTAATAGATTAAAAGTTACTTCTAAATTATTTATTTTGATAGAATAAAATAACTTTTATGATAATTAATTACCATTGGGGTCGTCCGTTTTTCTGATAATCATCGCTAGATCTTGTTGGCAAAACAAATGTTCCTCAAAACCTTCACTCGTTATTTT
>JAOSBN010000004.1:3252850-3282194 GCA_027563595.1 Erythroxylum suave
TTTAATTGGACAATGTATTGTAGCTGAATAAATTAACTAACCTTAAACCATTTCCATCGATTGTCTGTGCAATCCTCGGGAATTGGGGTTGGCTTGACATACAACAGATGTTGAAGCTTGATTACAGCCTTCAACACACTATGGAAGACCCTACTTATCATTTCTCCTGACCTCATAAACCGAACTTGTAATACTTTATTGGATTCATTTTGTGCTAATATTCTTAGGAAGATTAAGACTTTTTCTTCAATGGGCACATTCCCAATATTCGTCAACCCACCATAGAGCTGGAGCATTTCACATAACAATGTAAATGCATTACTGTCCATCCTTAAATCCCGGTGGGTATTCCTATCTCCCTCATGCAAAATCATATATATATTGGCTTCCCTATTTGGTACTGTCAATGCCCTACTACCTTTAGCATTTTCACTTCTACATCGTTTTTTCGCGTACAAATACAAGTATAACAACATCAACATTCTCATCAAATCCAATTGCCGATTCAGAAGCTCAAACAAAGCCAAACACTTAAACATATGATCATCATCCATTGACTCCAATTTTGTAACAACAACTGTCTGCAAAGAGAAAACAATATCATTATCATACACTGCATTTGTATATATGTATAGAATAGTAACATTGAGTCAATTAACTCAAGCCTTTTACTTAGTAGGGAGCTATGATGTAATAGGGTTGAGTTAAACTCTCCCAAATCTACTATATTTATATAATAGTCTCTTATATTTAATAATTTAATGTCATTCTAAACATATAATATAGTCTCTTATATATCTCCCAAAATTAAATCATATCTAAAGTCATCTACTTTACAAACATGAACAAAGTCAATCTAAAGTATAAATTATCCTAATTATTAGATATATTGAGATTAAAAATATAAGCAACAATCATTACTATCGATAAATAAGTAGAAGTGTGAGACAATCTAATTTGACCTATAGGTGGCAATTTTAAAAAACAATGTCATATGAGTTGTAGCATCAATGACAAATAATCATTCAGCCGTAGTAATGAAAGTGAAGTGGGAATTGGGGTGGGTGGGTAATATGAATGAAGGCACTACGTATGGATTACAAGTTTTGTTAAAAGCTTACCAGAGGAGATGATGACTCTCGATGTTGAACTATAATGATTAAGGATTTATGGTCTAAAGATAAGCCATTCAAGGAGAAAGGAATGAGTTCTTTATTTGAGATGTCTCTAATAGCAGCAAAATTATCGATAGTGTAAGGAACAAAGGAGAATTATTTAGTGATTAATGAGGAGCCTTTCTTTAATGTATGAACTTTTCACTAGAGAAGAGATTACTGTTTGAAGTAATGTTCTAGTCTAACATAGAGGTCACGAGTAGTGTGGTGGTCCATTGAGAATCGAATAATAGAAGTGAAGATGAGTCTATTCACTTTCTGCCACTTAACAAATTATGGAGACAAAAGAACATCACTTGACATACCTAGTGTAGAGATAAAGCCATGGGTAAGCCTACACCCAGCTCATTGTGCTCATGATGACAAGTGGACCATCCCTTTTAATTTATTTCTTCCCAATTTTATTAGAATATGAAGTTAAAGAGTGAACTTCCTCTAAGCATCACATCAATACTTGTCTTAGTTTTTTCTTATATCATAAAGTGGGTATAAGAAAAGATTGGTGATTGACTTGAATTCATTATTTGAAGTTAGAATTGTACCTTCTTTTCGAATTTATAATATAAGTAAGTTGTACCAACTAGATCAAATTTATTTGGACAAGTTTTCGAATTATTTCTAAGCTGTCCAAATTTTCTACCCAAATTAATTCCACCGTACTCAATGATGCTTTTAGACCTAAATTTAATCTCCAACTTTTCCACCTAGGTTATTTCTAATACACAGTAGTAGGTATTTAGGTAAATTTGAATAGAGGTAGAAGATAGGTATAAAAAAGATTTCATTATTCCTTTCAAACAATTTGTATAATGCTCAATCCGCATTTGAAAAGATCATTAAAAGATCATCTATGTATACTTTTATAATAGATTTTATCTCCATATTATAAAAGTATACATAGATGATGTCTTACTGTTTTCTTCTTCTATCAAAGCATATTTTAAAAATTGTTAAAACCTTTATCTATATTTTGTTAATTGTCAAACCAAGAACCTAGTCTTTTACAAACAAAAATTAGATTGTTATGACATTATATTCACTAATATAAAATCTTGATTTCTTGATTTGGTAATTTTTAATAGTTCCAAGAATTTTAAGAAGTATCGAGTCTTCCTAGATGTTTCCTTTAAAAAGGCCCTACAAAATTCCAACCTACACCTTTGTCAACATACTACCTAGTAAAGTCGTGGATAGAACATAATACCACAGAAGAAGAAAGAATAATACCATTCTAGGCTTTATATTCTTTATTTTTCTAAATGAATATACAAGAATTGCCATGTCATCTGTCTACAAACTCTATGGTACATCAAGTTAATAAAAAAGGGTTAACATGTCATCTGCCTACTCATCCAGCCCATGCTAACTTCCTGCATTTCACTATCCACATTTGCCCTACTCATCCACAATTCTTGTTGAGGTCATTCATGTTTGAATCTGAAATGCAGAGGGTACATGAATTGTATAAAATATGGATTCTACACCCAAATTAACTATCATGAAATCAGATCCCAATTCAACGAGCAAGGAGATCATCATTAACAAGTCAATTCACCTTCCATCTACTTAATAACTGGAACCAAAAACATAAAGACAAGACAAGAAACAAAGAACATCGAATCCCAAAACAAAACAGATAACATAACACCTACTGAGCACAACGCTAAAATTATCCATCAACTGAAACCGAACGCAATGTTAAAGTGGTATGGAAAAGTGTATAAGTAACCATTGTAGAATTGTTACCTGACCGGCGACTACGGAATAGGAAGCGAGTGTCCAGAGAAAGCTAGGGCTTTTTTTTGCCTACACGTAAGAGTAAATGCAGAACAAGCAAAATCAGTGGAAGCAAAAGTCATACACAAGCAAACGAGAAAGGAGTAATATGCGTCGGTAATAGGCATACCAGATAGAGGGTTAAACTGAAACAAAACGCGATGGGTTGCGATGGAACAGCAGATCCAAACTGGAACAAAACGCGATGGGTTACGATGGGATTGGTTAAACACTGGAATAAAACGTGAAAAGGTTAAACTCAAACCCTCAATAGAAATGGAGACGATGGATGAAGGGAACAACACAATCGCATGAACAGAAAACCAAAACAACTAACCTTTCACAGAGCTAATCGGCAGGATCGGTGCGTGAGAGAGAGGAGTATGGACAGAGGTTTTCTAGAGAACAAAGTGAGAATGAGAAAATGGTTAGGTTGAGTTATTATGGAGGGTATTTTGGACATTACCAATATCATTTCATTTTTGTCTCTCGGACAAGAAGTTTGTGTACCACATAAAAGAGAGGGACATAAATTTTCTGTCCTTGTGCGTCGAAGACAGAACAGAGATGGACGTGGACATCAACCAAACACATCCAAGGACAGAACTCTTCTGTCCTTGTCCTCTGTCTTCATTCCCAAAGACAGTAACCAAACACACGGTTAGAGCACACGGCTCTTTGCTTTGGGAAGGCCGGAGGAGAGAGAGATATTAATTGTAAGTAACTTTTTAGTTACAACAGAATAACCTTACTAGTTGCTTCAACGATCATCTTCAAAAGTCATCGCCCCCTTTGCAGGGGTTGGGGGAGAGTCATCAATGTAGGCAGCAAACCTTCCCTTTTTAATTTTAACAAAAAGTTTGTTTCCGTTATTTGAATATGTGACCTTATGATCACAAAAGAGCAGTTTTTTGTTCTATTGACTAAATTGTTGTTTTATTTAATAAGGATGATAGAAAGTCAAATTGCAACTCTATCGGCCTTGAAATTAATGAATTAAACTTGAGTTAATCGAATCTCATACTAAACTTAGATTTGAAAATTTGAGTCATTTTCTAAAACAATTAAATCGTACATCAAAGTTAATTGAGCTAGAATCGACCTTGCTTAACTCGTCATCCTTACTCTTTAGCGGTTTAGGACTTTTGAACCGAATTAAAACAATCTTTTAAAACTTAATTTGATGAATTTAAATTTGAGTTGTTGATTTTGGTTATTCTACATTATAAATTAAAAAAAGTTGTGAAATTTTGAGAAATTTATTTAGGGTTGTAACTTTTAATGCTTGGAATAAAAATTAAAACCAGGCTTCATTCTGGTCTCGATCTAACAAAGTAATGCATTTGTGGGAAGAAAATAACGCATTTATGGATCAAAAGTTTGATTCCACGTAGAAGAAAACAAAGTAAAAAGATGGAATGACATATCTATTCCCCAAAGAAAACGAAGAACGTCAGAGACGATAGATCAATCGGAGAGGACGAGGGATTCATATATAACTCATCATTCCTGCTTCAATTTGAGATAAAAGCCTACGATTGGCAGCATTAAAACCCAGTACAATTCAAGCTAGTGGGTTGTGATGATACTGAGTAGTGACAATCAAACCAGATTGAACAGGATTTTGTTGGAGTATTATGTATTAACTAAGCAAAAAAATATTAAAACATGTATAAATGATAAGGATCAACTATCTAAATGTTTAGTTTTAGAAATTTTGACAGTAATTGACCTAAACCTAATTATTGATAATGGACTCTATAATCTGTTTATATTAAAAAATCTAATAAATCTTACTAGGCTAATTAATAATCACGAGTTCAGATCCTCTGTCTAATATTATTCTGTGTTACTTTGTCCAATTTAGATATGTTGTCATTTTTGCATAAATTTTAAGTGACTTCGTTTACTCATAACTGTCACGCTTGTGCATAAGTGTCGCGGTGTGACACTTAAGTCACGCCCTGACTTTTTCATTTTTTACTTTTTTCATTTTAATTTCAACTATAGTACTGTTATTTTAATAAAAATTAAATTAAATTATAATTACGTTACCATTAATTTTATAAAAAAATTGTTTAATTAATTTATAAATTAAAGAGTCACGCTCGTGACATAAATTCTATTTTTTTAATTATTTTAATTTAAAATTTTTAAATAAAATATATAAGATAAAATTTAATTTTTAAAAATTGTTCAAAATTTAAAATTAAAATGATTAAAATAACAAATTTTGTGTCACGGATGTCATGCCCATGACTTATATATTTTTTACTTTTTTACCATTTTAATTTTAATTATACTATTATTACTTTTTTAAAAATTAAATTAAAGTTTAATTATAATTATAATTATGTTACTAACAAATTTTGTAATTTTATTTTTTAAATAAAATTAAAATGATAAAAAAATTTGTGTCTGTGACAAAATTTTCAATTTTTGGTTTTTATTATTTTTATTTTAATTTTTAAATAAAATTTGTAAGATAAAATTTGAAAATTTTAATTTATTAAAATTGTTTAATTATTTTATAAATTATAGAAAAATGTTAAATTAAATTTAAAAAATTGATTAATGTTATTATTATTATTATTATTATTATTATTATTATTATTATAATATTAGCACGCATGCATATTAATGCAATATTAAACATCTTGTATAGATACCGTGTGTATAAAGGTAGAGTGAGTAATGGGGCTAAAGCAAGAGCTAGGGACAGGTTGTTAAAGAGCAGCCAGTAGGTAAGGTTTTAGGTCAAAAGCAGATTCTAGTTTCACTTGAGAAGTAGGTAATTCACTGCCTAATAGATCGGTTAAGCAAAGGTTTAAAGAGTTTGCAAACATCATGTCGGAGCACTTGCCAAAGGCACTTCAACCAGATGCGTGATAGACCACCGGATCGAGCTGGAGTCGGTAGCCTGCTAGCATTTTTGTCATATAGATTGATTCCAAATTATCGGAATTAAAAAGACAGCTCAAGGATCTCATTGATTTAGGATACATCAGGTCATCAAAACGTTGGGGCACCGATTCCAAAGCACGACAGAAGTTGTAGCTTGTGCATTAACTACAAAAACCTCAACAACAGTTGATAGCTGATTATTTCAGTTGATTTGATCGGCAGATAACTTCAGCTGTTATTAAAGATGTTTGGATAATCAGCTGTTTATTAATGATGTTTAGTAAAATTAGTTGTTTAGTATTTATGTATAAAATTTTATAATTTATAAATTAATTAAACAATTTTAGTAAATTAATTGTTAAAATCAAAATAAATTATTTCAAATATATTGTATAATTTAGTTGGATTTTACGAGCATTCTCTGAAAAAAACTTTATCATAGAGGATGTTTAATATTATATTAATATACATGCGGGCTAATATAATAATAATAAAAAAATTAATCAAAATTTTAAATGAATTTAATATTTTTTTTTGTAGTTTATAAATTAATTAAACAATTTTAATAAATTAATCAATTTTTAAAAATTAAATTTTATCTTATAAAATTTATTTAAGAGTAACACCTGTGACACAAATTCTTTGTTATTTTTTGTTTTTTAATTATTTTAATTTTAATTTTTATACAATTAATAGTTTCATAATTAAAATCAAAATTAAAATTATAAATTAATTAAACCATTTTTTAAGAATTAATAATAACATAATTATAATGATAATTTAATTTAATTTTTTATTAAAGTAATAATATTATAGTCAAAATTTAAATAAACATTAAAAATTAAAAAAGTCATAACCTTGACTTAAGTATCACTCATGTGACATTTATAAGTCAATAAAATCACTTAAATTTATACAAAAATAACGACATATTAAATTAGACAAAAATAATGTAGAATAATATTAATCAGAATACCTACAATCCTAAACGACGAAATATTTAAATTAGACAAATTAAGATAGAATAACATTAGACAGGCAGAAGATCTACAACTGATGATTACAAACACTCCTGCTAGGAACACCAAAATAAGATAAAAATCAAAACAAGAGCCAAGAGGCATAGAGGTACTAGTACTAGGCGTATCATGTTACGCAAAGATCGAAACTGAAGGTACAGCAGACGAAACTAGGCGAAAAGAGCGTTACCCGTTAACCCTGATCTTACATTTAAAAGTACATGAACTCTTTTAACTACTGATGCCAAAGAAAAGCTCCCATGGCAAACTTCCTCTTCTGTTCAACGTCTCCAATGACGGGCAGCCCGTACTCTTCGAGCAAACAATCAAGCTTCCACTCAGGCATGGTCTCATATTCGGCTCTGGTGTATCGTGGGTAGTGCAACGGCATCTGAAAACACCCACAACGCTCCTTAGCGTGTTGCCCGTTAGGTGGTCCTCCGCCTACATTTTGTGGTGTCCGGGAAAGAGACTCCATTCCTCCACCACTCATTGTCTGGGTTGAAAGTGTTAAATAACCTCTTGTTCAGGTTTCAGAATTGCAATGAGGAATGAGTGATACCCTTTTATAGAAGAGTAGAGGTGCAAAGGGCATTGAGGGTATATTCTGAAGCAATATTGTCGAGGTAAATATTGGAAGTGACACCACAATACCGTTTCACGAAGTGCATAAAACCTGTTGATTCAAGTAGTTAGAGTGCATTGATGGCCTCGAAAATATCCTTCGACAAACGAGGACCTCGCACATTTCTCATTGAAAAAGTGGCACGCTTAATACTTTACAGTTAATAGTTAGAGAATTAGTGTCGATTAGATACATAAGAGTGAGTTGTTTCCCTCCTTTTGCTTCATGGACAGCACTGCCGGCTTGTGTCGGGTTTCTCGCAATGGTTTTAGCTTCCACGTAAAGTCTTTCTTGCACCGAAAGGACATGAACAGTCTGATTCGCTTAATAGTTACTAAACTTTGAGATTTCCAAAAGAATTCCCGTCAAATAACTTACGAGAAAGACAGCTCCTCAATGACCTATTTAATGCAACCATAAACAGTTGTTTGTCCAACACCTGATGTCCACTCATTGCTTCTATGAGTAATCACACAGCTGCAGACTGCAGTGTTACCATTATTGTCAGGAACTTGTGTGCTAGGACCGTGTTCCATGGCGGCCACTGCATTATTGGCACAAACTTGGTCTATTAACTTGTCATGAAGGGCATGAACATTTTCAGAATAATTTAGACCACAAACTTCAGCAGTCCACTTACAGCTGTCCGTAGGAACATCCAACTCCAACCCTCAAAGATTGGCAAACAAGATTTTGATGTTTGCATCAATCTTACAGAATTGTCGTGTGTACATAACACTAATGCCCCTTATTGCCATTCTATCTCCACTTACAACAGGTGAATCAGTCAATATAACAATGAACATATCCAATATCATAAGTATTTTGTGTTATATTCAGGTAATCGTTTCTCTGCTGGACACAAAAACATACAAAGGTTTCTTTTAATGCACATTCAAGATTGGAGCTTTAGGCAGGGGCAAAATTAAAGCAAACACGGTCAGAAGAGAAAAGGATTGCATAGACTCTTCTGGATGCATTATTTGATATTTTGGAACTGATGATCATTGAATTTTCTTACGCTGTTTCTGTGATCATTCTACAATTTACCCGTCACATATCCATCCGTCAAAATTCTATATGTGCACCACAAATTAGCATCACCAACATCAAAAGCGATTGAAAAGAATACATCGACACGTAGATTTACAGTTTCTGATAAAGATGACACGTTATGAAGCAGTTCTGCAATCAGTGGAAACATCAATGACACTCTCTGGAATTGTTTTTTGATCTGTTTTCACAGTTACAGGCAAATCTACAAGCGTGGCTGGAGGCGCAAAATACATGTGTAGCGACATCATGCAAACAATAATCCCCAAGAAAAGCTGGACAACCGCAAGAACAAGTGTCACACATACCATACAACATATAGAAATTCATGGAAAAATCAAGGCCTTAGATACTTGTAAAAGAATGCCGAAGGGGCATCAACACTTAATAGTCAATCAACTAGATTTAAAATTCACCCGAAAATAAAAAATTAACATGCTTCCTCTAGCTACGCAACACCGTGCAGATTGCAATATCATCAGTTTTGGGCAAAGAAGATAGATATGTTGTATCTATTTGGTAAATGCGACAGGGGTGGACGAAGGAAAAAAGCAAAAAGAAAGGAAAACCATGCAATACAAACTTCAAATCATGAAGGGTTACCTGCAATGTAGGTCTGAAATTGAATAGAAACACTGACAGAATCATTGTAAGTAGCATTGCCATAGATGTCGAGTACACCTGCAGCAGAAATAGGCCATAAAGAACATTCAAGTGCTTTCATACCAAAAAAAAGAAAGAAAAGAATCAGGGAGCAGCAATATACAGAAGGGAGCAACTTCCAGTTAGAATAAAAATAGGAAAACAGAAACTGAAAATAGTATCTGACATTCATAGATGAAATATCGTCGGGCATACAAAGCCCAAAACTAAAATAAACAAGAGTAATAGGAAATACCTTGACAATATTGTCAGCATATTTCATTAACCATGAAACTAAAAGACCAGAACATCCAAGATTCAACACCACCAGCCAAGTTGTGACACTATATCCATTAAAAAGGCGTTGCCACCATGGTCCATTCTCAAACCCACTTCTAAAATCATCCAACACAAGCCGAGCCATATTGAAAATTGCCCCAAACCTGAACACGAAACATCCAATCCTGAATTTTTGACTTGTATTCCAAACTACTCGTGAAAACTGACATGCTTTTCATAATTAAAAAAAAAACAGCTGGAGGAAAAACAATACATACGTGTATAATTGTACATTCTGCCAATATAAACTATCGTTATTCTTCTTCATCAGGAATTCTGTATAAACGCCAGCAAGTGCTGAGAGACAAGCAGACAAAATACCTAACATGTATCCCTGAATAGGTGCTGAGAAAAGAGAGTCACATGAAGCTTCTCCGCAGCCTTTTACCTTTACCAAAAGACAGTAGAAAAGTACTTCCAATGTTAGGGGCCATAATGAAACAGAGGATCTACCGTCAAAATATGTCCCATGGACAAATGTTTACAGTTAAGAGAAAAGAATATAAGAAATATAATAAAGATACTGCTTAATTCGTTGAAGACTAATACCTACCTAATTTATGCTTGTATACGTATCATGTAAAGCATTTCCAATATAGTATAAGCGCAAGGGAACCAATGGTTGAATACGTCCCTTTGCAACACTTAATAATTGCAATTTTATAGCTAAGTTCCACGCCCTAATTGGTGAAGACCGCTTTTTTACTTTACTCAGGTTGTTTAGCATTTTGATTCTTCAAATTCTACGCATAATCCGTCTAATATATCACGTCAACCCACTTTCTAGCTTTTCTTAGTCTTCCACATTGCACACTTGCCAATTCCAACAAACTTAACCGGCATTTCAGTCTCAGATTCACCATGTTAACGTCATTTCTCACCTTTTTATACTCATTGGTATCCTCTGCAATGTGGAGTGACTTTTAATAGCAAATATAAGGACAGACGAAGAACTAGTAAATGGTTTATAAAGCTTTCTAATCGACCTCCATTGACTCAATTGGAGCGACTTTATTCATGTTAATCATCCAAGATTTGATGGAGTAACGAACCATGAAAGCAGAAACCCATGCATCAAGATATGAAACCAGGTAAAAAATAACTAAATAATAAAGAAAGCGTTCAAAGTCAGAACCTGGCTGGTGGTCGTTCCTACAGCCAATAGAACAATTGCCATCCACTGCAAATTGGAAAGCTTCCTCTTCAGAAACATCCTAAGATAGAAAACAAACAATTTCATTCACTACACATTAGATCCAACACCACCAAAGAAACCACATTCAAAAAACATGAAATTAAAGTAACAGAAAAAAAAAACCTGAATAATATTCCAGTAGTGACGATCTTAAGATTGCCCATAATCTGGTAAGTGGAGGCGTCCACATAGATAAGAGTAGCAAATTGTACGTTATTGTGGATCAAGTAAATGATAGAGGGTATCGGAAACAACCGCACACTCTTCCAATCGGTGGTCATTTTCGGAGGAGGCGATCTCCGGCACTCCCTCCATAGAAGAAAACTAGACACTAAAAGCTGAAACATTCGATATCAGTCACTGGGCTGGCCGCAAGCAGTTCGATAAAATGAATTCCAAAATTGAATTACCTTAAATACTTCAGCTAAAAAGGGGATGGTGGCGTAGTCGTACTTGTATTTCCCGTGGGTTTGTGAGAGAGTGGTTAAGATCCCCTGAAGAGAGTGGGTCAGCGTTGAGATTTAGGGATTAACGATGAGGGAAGAGAAGGCATTAGGGTTTACCTGTGAACTGGTGAGAACAGTGAGAAGAGAAGCAACAATGTACCACCTCATTTCATCCAATTCTCCCAGCAACTGTGAGCTTGTGGTAGAGAGGGATTTCAGAGCAACCGGTGCACTCCCCACACGCAACGTTTTGACCCTTTCTTGAGACGACACCGTTGAGAATCGGATTCTGATTTGTAGCTCTAGCTGTTACTCTCTGAAATTGGGCTTGGATAGTTTCGGCCTTTTTAGAACCACTCTAGCTGAGTCCGTGTCTCTACAATATTAGTTTATGGATCAAATTTGATTAAGCACATGAAGTATCTGGTCAATGTGCTAATGGACTGTGGACTAGTATAAAGTGTTAGCAATTTTTGTCACCCCAATTTCGACCACTCGAATTGGAGGTAGCAACTGAACCTGGGCCAAAAATTTGGACTAGATGATTAGAGATAGACAACTAAGTTCGGGCTATTTCGAAGTCAATAGGACAGGATTGAGTTGAATAGGCCTCGATCTCCAATTTTCTAGAAATTTAGGCCTCAAATTTAGCTCTAACTTTGGCTACCCAAATTTGACCAGACCTGAGGCCTAACCCTTATATGCAAAAAGACATCACTTTTAGCATTTTTAAATTAAAAAAAATTAGGGCCAAGCTTTGGCTTGGGCTGGGTTGTCCGAGCTTGAATATGAGTGAGGCAACGCTCGACCCATTATCATCCCTAGATTTTGAGCTAAAGTTAAACTTTTTCTAATTTTTAGATTTAAAGCTGAATTTAATAATATTACTTTGAGTAAACAACTTCGTTTTTAATTTTAAATTAAAAATAGTTAAATTTAACTCAAATTCGATCAAACTTGATACAACCCAACCCAACTCAGTATCAACCATATTCAAGTTCTCTCGTTTTTGCATATATTCACTGCACTAATTAGCTAATAAGGTCAATAATTAACAAGATATTTATTACTATTACTCCTCTTGATGACTTAGATAATTAATATTTTCTACTTTTTTTTAGGGATGATAATGGATCCGGTCAGATTCGGGACGTGCCTGGTCTGACTCGTCTATACTTTTTTTTTAATTTGAGAAACCAACATCATTTTGCATCTTCTTTTCGAGCTTAGTAGTCTTGGCCCTTGGCCTAGTCAACCCAACCCAAAATTAGGGTTGGATCGAGCCAAGCTTGTTGTCGCTACTCATTCTACCTTATTCTCAACCTTCAAACAAATGACAATTTTGAATTATATTTTTACAGTAATAAAATATTAAATACGTCAAACCAACATTTCTTTTAGGGTTAGACATAATATTTATATTTATTTTATGTTAAATACATTACATCTTTTTATAGTTTTTTTACTTTACTCTTAAAATTTTAAATTATAAGTATTTTAAATTAAAACATTCAAATTAAAACATTATCATTTTATTTAAATTAACTATTGGCTTAAATCTCATATTGGTAAAGAGAGAACATAATAGCCTCCATTAAGGCTATATAACGAGGCATATGCTTAAGGTTTTAAATATCTCCAAATATATTTCTCATAACTTTGTGTATTAATTCTTGGTATAGACTGTGAGATCTTCTTATTGTAACCTTTGTTTTCTACAGTGGAAAGGTTTTCTATTCTTATTCGTGGTTTTTCTCTATATTTGTTAAGTGATTTTCCACATTAAATATTGTGTGTTATTTTTATCTCAATTTTTTTATTAGTGTGTTTGCTATATCCGATGGAGCCCATCTCCTATCAATAGTATCAGAGCTCAAGGGTTGCTCAAGTATGCTCTATGGTTGCAACATAGTCTGATCTTTCACATCAAAAAACAAGTTTTTTCTTTGGTGTTCTTGGGGGTTAAAGGTGGTTTTATTCTCAGGTTCTTCTTGTCGTTTTTAAGGCATTTTTTGTTGATATTTGAGTTGATTGAATGCATGTCTAGGAAAAAGTTCTGTCTAAAGAGACTAGGTTTTAAATAAGACCATTTGTGACCCCTCCAGCCTTTCCTCGGAACTTTCCTGGTGTACTGTAGTCTTATTACATACTAAGTGGAGGTAACTCGAGGCGGTTTCCCTCTTTTTTAATGCGAGAGAGTGCGAATCAATTCTTGTGATAGAAGCAATGTCGACAAAATTAGACATTACAAAGTTTGATCAGACAAAGTTCTCGTTATGGAAATTGAAGATGAAGGCAGTACTAGTAAAAGATAGTTGCTTGGAGGCCATCAGTGCTAGACTAGCAGATTTCACAGATGATGTCAAATGCAAACAAATAGATGTCTTGGCCATGTCAGATTTGCATCTTGTACTATCGGATGATATCTTGCAATGTGTAGAGGAAAAGAAAACAACCAAGGAGATATGAGATCATCTCACAAAGTTATACAACGTTAAGTCTCTTCATAATAAAATTTTTCTGAAGAGGAGACTTTACACACTCTGAATGCCTGAATCTACTTCAATAATAGAGCATGTCAATACTCTGACCTCTCTATACTCTCAATTTTCAAAGTTGGGACAAAATGTAAATCTTACTGAACGTACAGAGATTCTATTTCAAAGTCTTTCAGATTCATATGACCAATTCACATTAATTTAAACAATAATATCCTCACAGATACTTTGATATTTGATGATGTTGTTGCTTCAGTTCTTGAAGAAGAAAGTAGACGCCTCAACAAGGAAGAAAGACTGACAAATTCGCATCAAGAAAAAGCCTTATCGATGACAAGAGGATGGTTAATGGAGCGTGATTCCACTGGGAGCCATAAACAAGGAATGCTGAAATCCAGAAGCAAGAAAAATCTCAAATGTTACAACTGTGGCAAGAGAGGACACTTTAAAAGTGAATGTCGATTTTGGAAAGGTGGAGACAAGGCCTCTAAGCTTCAACTTCTCAGGGATGTGTTGTCAATGGAGAAATCTTATACAGTGAAGTAGTAACGGTGTTCAAGAACATAGTAGAGCTCACTGATACTTGGATAATAGATTCAAGAGCAACATGGCATTTGACTCATTGTAGAGATTGGTTTCACACTTATAAATCTATCTTTGTAGGTTCTATGTACAAGGCAAATGACCATGCCTTAGAGATTGCTAAGAGTGGTACCATCAAGTTGAATATGTATGATGGTCCAATTCACGCTATTCAAAATGTGCGACATGTGAAAGGCTTGAAGAAGAATTTATTGTCTTTAGGATAATTGGCTGAAATTGGGTATAAGACCTCCATTAAAGATGGAGTCATGAAGGTGATTAAAGGAGAACTTGTAGTTATGAAGGTGAAAAGGATAGCTGCAAACTTATACAAGTTTATAAGAGACACGTATATGGAAGCAAATGCATCGATTGCAACTGTTAGTTTTGTAGAGAATGCGACAAAATTGCCGCACCATAAACTTGGCCATTTGTCAGAATAAGGATTAAAGATTCTTGCTGAGCAAAAACTTCTCCTTGGTCTTATGAAGGTATCATTACCCTTCTATGAGCATTGTGCTACAGCATAGACTGAAATTTAATACATCAAATTTTACAAGCAAAATATTCTAGAATTGATTCACTATGATATATGGCAAGCACTGGTTAGGTCTCTAGGTAGAGCAAGGTACTTTGTGACCTTTATTGATGATTACTCCAGAAGAAGTTGGGCGTATCCTATCAAGAGAAAGGGAGATGTATTTCCAACCTTTACAACATATAAAGCACAAATTGAGTTAGAGACGGGGAAGAAAATAAAGTGCCTCAGGACTGATAATAGTAGAGAATATACTGGTGATGAGTTCATTGATTTTTGTAATCAAGAAGGCATCAAACGTTAGTTCACAGTGCCTCAGACAAAACTCTGATTGAAAGAACTAGAATCATGTTGAGAACTGCAAGTATGGCAAAGTCTTTCCGTTCAGAAGCAGTGAAAACTGCCTGCTCTGTGATTAATCGATCACCAACAAGATCGATTGATCTAAAGACATCAATGAAGATGCAGACCGGTAAATCAACAGACTATTCTTAGTTACACACATTTGGAAGTTCTGTGTTCGTGATATATAATACCCAAGATATCACTAAACTAGATCCAAAATCTAGAAAATGTATATTTATGGGGTATACTGATGGAATCAAGGGGTATCAACTGTGGGATCCCACTGCCTACAAGCTCATCATTAGTAGAGATGTCATATTTACAAAAGATAAACTGCAAGAGAAGCATGTCTAAAGAAAATTATAAAGTTTTAACGATTCAAGAAGAAAGGAAGATTGAACAGAAAGATTATAATGAAGCTATATCAGATCATGAGGAGCAAGAACCGGTTGAATATGAAAATACAGAAGTTCAACCCAACCTAGCAGTCTGATTATATTACCGAGGGCAATGATGCATACTGTCTCCTAATAAAAGATAAAGAACCATCAACATTCTGAGAAGCGACAAATAGTTTAGATACATCACTTTGGATGGCAGCAATGCAGGAAGAACTAAAAGATCTTTGTAAGAATAAGACATGGAAGCTTGTGCCACTACCACAAGGGAGAAAGTACATTGGCAACAAATGGGTGTACAAGATCAAACGTAACAGTGATGATCAGGTGGAGTGATATCGCGCAAGGTTAGTAGTAAAAGAACATGCTCAAAAAGAAGGTATCGATTTTATTGAAATTTTTTCACCTGTAGTTCGTCTCAATACAATTCAGATTGTCCTAGCTATGTGGGCTACATTTGATTTACATTTAGATTAGTTCGATATAAAGACTGTGTTTCTTTATGGAGAACTTGAAGAAGAAATTTACATGCATCAATCAAAAGGTTTTGAAAAACCAAGGAAAGAGAACTTGATTGACATATTGAACAAATCTTTATACGATTTAAAACAAACGCCAAAATGTTGGTACAAAAGATTTGATTCCTTCATAATAAGTTATGGATTCAACAGATTTAGTACAGACCCTTGTGCATATTTCAAGAAGTTTAGTAACAATGATTTCATTGTAATATTGTTGTATGTTGATGACATGTTGGTTACAAGCTCCAACAAAATCGTATTCAAGATTTGAAGGCTCAATTAGCTGGGAGTTTGAAATGATAAATTTAGGGCCAGCAAACAAGATTCTAAGGATGCAAATTTATCAAGACCAATAATAGGATTTGGCTTTCTCAAAAGAATTGCTTGAAGAAAATCTTGCAACGCTTCAATATGTAAAATTGAGGACGTGCGAGTTGGGCGTCTAAACTACAGACAGTTGCAGCAGCTAGCATTGTCTACAATAGAAGCTTAGTATATAGCTACTACACAAGCTTGCAAGTAATCGATCTGGATAAAAAGGTTTTTGAGGAACTTGGGCATCGATAAGAGAAAATACCTTTGTATTGTAATAGTCAAAGTACCTTGCATATTGCAAAGAATCGAGCTTTTCATTCCAAAATTAAACATATAAGAGTTTAATATCATTTTGATTGTGAAGTGGTGGAAGATGGAAGTGTAGACATGTAGAAAATTCACACAAAAGAGAACCTAGCAAATGCACTAACAAAGTCAATCAACACTGATAAATTCATATGGTATAGATACTCATATGGTTTGGCAGAAACGCAGATAGTAGAGAACTGACAAGATAGAAATAATGATATAGAAATTGATTAGTTCTTAATCAAATTTCTAAGTGGGAAATTGTTGGCTCAAATCTCATATTGGTAAAGAGAAAATATAATAGCCTCCGTTAAGCTTATATAAGGAAGAATATGCTTAAGGTTTTAAATATCTTAAAGTCTCTTTCCTATAACTTTGTGTATTAATTCTTGGTATGGATTATAAGATTTTCCTCTTGTAATCGTTGTTTTCTACGGTGGAAAAATTTTCTATGCTATATGTTTTTATTTATTTTAATTTCTTTTGTTGGCATGTTTGCTATATCCAAGTGTAGTCCATTTCTTGTCATTAACTACAACCATTTGAATCGACTGCTTAAAATTGAATTTAACCTTAAATTCGATTAAGTAAAACCTGAATTGTTGATTTGAGTTGGACGAGCCAAACAGTTGCTTTTTGGTAGGAAGCAGCAGATGAAACTGAAACGAGGCGGGAACAAGAACTTCCAAAATTGCGGAGTCAGTCCAACGCAGGACCGTTGTCAAACCAGACCACACCTCCGCACCTTTAACAAGATAATGCCACGTGTTGGTTGAGTATGGTTTCAGCCACGCAACTGTAGTAACTTTTACCAGTTTTTTCGAGAGAATTATACAAAGCTGAATAATTACAGGGCATCAAACGACTTCCGGTCGTTTCAGCTCTTTCACATTTAACTTCCCGGGGTTTCCCATGTTGTTGGGATGGGATTCCAGGTGCACTGGGATCCAACATTGGCTGAATTTGAGAAATTGGAGAAACTAGCAATTGTGGGACGAGTTTCTCCTTTCCAAATCAAAATTCTTCTTCATCCCTAGATCCTGTCAAATCAGGAAACTGGATTTCTTGTTAATCACACATTCTGTTTCGCCCTTTCGCAGATTCCCTAAACTGAGTTCCAAAAATGGAGCAATTTAGGCAGATCGGAGAGGCATTAGGAAGTTTGAAGGCGTTGATGGTGTTCCGGGAGAACATCCTCATCAATCAACGACAATGTTGTTTGTTGCTGGATATTTTCAGTTTTGCGTACGAGGTAATAGCAGAAGAAATGAAACAGAACCTGAATTTTGAAGAGAAGCAGTTAAAATGGAGAATTCTTGAGCAACCATTAAGAGAGATATGCAGGATTTTCAAGGAAGGGGAAGCCTACATCAAACAATGCCTTGAAACTAAGGACTGTTGGGCTAAGGCGATTTCTCTTTACCAAAACTCAGATTGCGTCGAGTTTTACATCCACAATCTGCTTACTTGCATGCCAATCGTCATTGAAGCAATCGAGATTGCTGGAGAATTTTCTGGTTGTGATCAAGATGAGTCCCAAAAGAAGAGACTTGCATTCGCATACAAGTATCAGAAGCTATGGAAGGACACACAACTCTTTCAATGGAAGTTCGGGAAGCAGTATCTCATTACTCAGGATTTCTGCAATCGGTTTGACATGGTCGGTAAAGAAGATAGGTACATTCTACTGAACAGAATCAGTAAAAAGAAGGTCTCCACGAAACAAGATCGCCAACTTATCGATCTTGTTTTGAAAAACCTGGCAGAAAAATCGGAGTCCAAGCTCATGCCATGTTCAATCCTGGTGAGTTCAAAAGAGTACCAAGTAAGGCGACGCCTAGGGAGCGGAAGTCAATTCAAGGAGATTCTATGGCTAGGTGATAGTTTTGCAATGAGACATTTTTTTGGGCAGATCCAACCTCTGATTCCTGAGATAAATTCACTCTTATCTCTTTCACACCCAAACATAATGCACTTCCTATGTGGCTTCACCGATGAGGAGAAGAAAGAGTGCTTTCTTGTCATGGAGCTAATGAGTAGGGACATGGCAAGTTACATCAAAGAAGTCTGTGGTCCTAGAAAGAGAATTCCATTTACGCTTCCTGTTGCAATTGATCTCATGCTTCAAATTGCCAGAGGAATGGAGTATCTACATTCCAAGAAAATCTATCATGGTAGTCTAAACCCTTCAAACATTCTTGTCAAACCTCGAGGTACGAGTGCAGATGGATATCTACATGCCAAGGTTTCAGGTTTCGGATTATCTACAGTCAAGAACATTAGCTCGAGAAGCACTTCAAATCAAAATGGAGCGCTCTCGTTCATCTGGCATGCACCAGAAGTCTTGGAAGAGCAGGAACAGGTGGGGGCAACTGCTGGACGTTGCAAGTACACAGAAAAATCTGATGTATACAGCTTTGGCATGATTTGCTTTGAACTTCTGACTGGAAAAGTCCCATTTGAGGATAGCCATCTTCAGGGTGACACGATGAGTCGAAACATTCGTGCAGGGGAGAGGCCACTCTTCCCATTTGGTTCACCGAAGTATATTACTAGCTTGACGAAAAGGTGTTGGCAAACTGACCCTAATCAAAGGCCAAGCTTCTCATCAATCTGTAGAATGCTTCGCTACACAAAACGCTTCCTTCTGATGAACCCTGATTATAATAGAGAGCCTGACCCGCCAATGCCAGAGGTAGACTACAGTGAGATGGAGGCAGATTTTTTACGCAAATGCCCTAGTTGGGACACTGCAGCTGATTCATCATCATCGTCAGTGTCACAAATTCCTTTCCAAATGTTTGCATACAGATTGTACGAGAAAGAGAAGAAGAGATCAACTCAAAAAGAAACTTCAGAGTCAGGAAGTGATAAGACTTCAATAAGTGGAGATGAAAACATTATTGCCATAGATGATCCATCCCCGTCTCCGACTGAAAGAAAGTTCATTACTTCACCTGATGCGTTGCAACGAAAACCTTCACTTTCAAAGAGATCACCAGATATTCAAACGGGTAAACAACCAGGTAAGACTTGACTTGTGATTCTGCCCCCCGATCTTGGTATTCGAAAATGTTTGCTCTTCAACATTGACATCATCTGAGTTTTGTTATCCAGGGACTCCAAAAGGACGGTCGAGACCTCCACAACTAACATCCGCACGCAGTTTGAGAACGAATTCCGAGAGTCGTTTACCGATGATGAGTCCAAGAAACATGAGCCCCAGATTGAGGAGAACGTCTTCAGGTCATGCGTCCGATTCTGACCTTGCATAGTCAACATGCTTGTTGGGTTTCTTAATTACAAAGTGTCTGTCTCTCCTCTAAGTGACAAAGTACAGTATAGATGAGCGTGAATGGAAAAGAAAAGAAGACATTTTCTTGCACGAGCTGAAGCGACAGGGAAAGGAAACTGGTGTTGCGTGGGACTTTCTTATGTACTCCATTGAATAAACAATTGCAAACAGTCGGGAAATTCAGCAATCAGAAACAGAATGTTGTCAAAGTAACATTTTTCAAGCCACGATCTTTTATTATTGGGGTTATTAAGAACAAACGGCCAAAAATATTACTAAACTCTCTAGTTGAGGTCTCGGTGCCTCATCCAACTTGGAATCTAATGATATAGGTGCAGCAGTCAAATATCAAAATAGAGCATATGAGCACTTTAGTGCACTAACAACTAATTAATTAATTAGTAATATTTTTATTTGATAGAATTTTTTTATTAATTATGTGGCTAGCATAATAAACATAATTTTATACAAACCACGATTAATTAGATGTCAAATTTCATACGTGTCATTGCACTTGTGATCACGAGCTTCCTATAATGGGTAAGCTTGGTTCATGTTTATAGTGCACAGGAGGCCCTACTATTAGCCAATCTTAAATACAGTCGCCTCATTGAAAACTATATATGTGCGTTTTCAGAGATTGGAATAGCAGTAGTTAATCATCTGCATCTCTGTCGCTCTGCTTCACAGAAAACAACAATAGATTCAATTGCTTTGAGTTTTCAGGTATTTATCTATCTAATTATTACATCTAGCATGTTGCACTCATAGGGTTAGTTTAATTATATTGATTAATCATGATATTAATCAATTATTTCGTTCAATTATTCGCCCATATTAGTATTATTGTTATTGTTTTCCTAATTCTTCTTATTATTGTTATTATTTTTATTTTTATGATTATTATCATGATTTTCATACTTATTATTATTATTCTTATTATTATTTTCCTACTTATTATTATTATTATTATTATTATTATAGGTCAGTCGAAATCGACATGTATATTAATTAAGAGTAAGACTGCATATTATTGAACCTCGACAGATCTTAAATATTAGCATGATTTATTGGGTCATTATTATTATCGATTAATGATGAAAATATTTCGAAAATTAGAAGATACATATATTCACAAGCACAATATTTAAATATTTTTATCTTTAATTACTCTGTGGTACCCAATACTGTCTATTTTGAAACATACGTTTTTAAGTAACTGAAATTTGATCAAATAAGGTTACGTAAGAGACGGTAGTCAGCGAAGTTCAAGCAGGGACCGTGAGCGAATTCCACACATTATTTCCTGAAACGAGCAAGTTAATTCCTGCTAAAGCCACAATTTGACAATAACAAACAATTTCACAACAGTTCTTCACCTACGACGTGTCGTGTCCCCGTATCAGTAACGCTAGATATTTCCAAGCTACAATTTGAGCTAGCGTATGGACCAAGTTTAGCCTTTTCTTTTTCCTCGTGTTTTTCAAGGTGCCAAAATAGACACCTAAAAGAAATCGTAACCAGCACGGTTGAATGCCGAGTTTTAATTGGATAAACGAAGGCTACTCGTTTCTCTCTACAGTTAATTCAGTTTTTGCTCCTCCTCGATTTCATAAGTTTAAAGCTGAAGTTGGTGGAAGGCAAAAACAAGAACAAGAATACCGGACCCCTGTTTGGGGTAGTGAAGATGACGGAAGTTGCTAAAGAAGAGACAACGTACCAAGAGATTGATCAGTTCCAGGAAGATGGGGCATCATCGGACTCGGAGGAACAGAACTCAAGTTTTCTCCCTAAGCTGAATCTCCTTATTATCGTACTTTCCATGTGCTCTTTTTCATCAGAAGATGGTGAAGACCATGGGGAGAAGAACGAAACTACGCCTATCGAAAATCACGAAGCGAAGGACTGTGTTATGAGATCATTACGCAACAGGAGGCGAGAGCCGCACAACGTTAACCTCTTAGGTGGACAAGCACGGAGCCTTAAACCCATGAATAAGGATTGCAGGTTCTGTTCTTCAACTTCTTTGTTCTAACATGTTTTCAGACAGTAAGTGTTCGATTATGTTTCTTGTTCTTATGCTTCTGTTTCAAATCTCAGGCATGGCAGAAGAATGTAAGGAGGATGACGGTACGAACATAGATATCCTCTCGTAAGAATACAAGAAGCTACTTAGTTGTTAGTTATACTGTATCGTTTTGGCAATACTCGATGTACATAAAAATGCCCCTACAGTGCTACAAGTTATACATAAGAGAGGCAACGTAAATATTAATTTATTTTGTCACCGGTACAACGGGCTACGATACGACCCCGTTTTGCTAAAGCCGACATGATTATTCACATCCAGAATACAAAGGCACCAATTATCCCCACCACGAGGCGCTGAGTATATTTCACATTTCCAAAGTTGTTGCTACAACAACCTTATTGACACAACAAACAAATGAGAAACTGAAAACTACAAGATGGTTCTCAAGGAATAAAAGTTGTCTCTGGCCCACCCATAAGTAGACAATAATAGGTAGAAATGATTTATCCTAATTTACCTTCTCGTCTTTTCCACTGCTCCAACAAATGAAAAGAGTAAGAACCCTCATGATTCAGTCTGATATTCTGATCTCAACTCCTAAAATGTCTTTCACTATTTCATATGTCACAAAGGCGATGGCTATGGACGGAACTACCTGAAAAATTAAGCAAAGGAATTAGACTGTCGTATTCATAAAGAGGACGAAACATTGTGGTCGATATTTTTGCAGGTAAAGAGTAGAAGTTATGTATCACCACTTGACGAGAGGAAAACAATTGCAAATTGGAAACATCTTTGTTTTTGATAAAAGGCGGCATTTGACACAGGACGGAGAGTTGTTTATCAGTAAATCAGAGGAAAAATGACTAACCTTCACAGAATTGGGTACCAGACCCTTGTACAATGCTCCAAAACCCTCATGTCGAACAGTTTGCCTGAATGCATCAACCATGCCAGTATACTCAAGTGAGGCCCTGCTCCTTCCATCACCTCTAACAATGGAAGCCGCCTCCTTCCATCCAACCATCTGCATTCGTCGACGAATAACATCAAGAGGATATGCAACAGTTTGACCGACAGTTCCGGCAGCAGCTCCACAAGCAAGCTTTGTCATCACACTCAATTCAGAATTTTCAGCTAATCCAAAGGAATTAGATTTAACCAACCAATCCTTCAAAGATTCATAGACAGCAAAATTGAGGCCCACATATGGGATCTGTAACAAGGAACAAAATCACAGGATCAGAAACAGCAGAAGAAATAGAAATCACCTTGAATACAGGATCATTTAGACAGTGATAGCCAAAAGCCATATGTTAAGATGGTGCACCCTCCTCAATTTCACAGTAACTTGAGACCAAGAGAAGTGATGAAAACATCTAAAGCTAATATTTACAAGATTATGCCTACAAGCAACAGAGTGTTGAATTGATAAAACATGAGAGCTTATTGATGTAAAAGCAAGCATGGATTGGCATAGATGTAAATCTTAGAATAAACATTAACTAGTAAAATCTTTATGTTCAATGAAGCATATAGAAAGATTTACGTACAACTCCAATCACAGAAGGAAGCCATCCCTTATAAAGAGCCCGTGGGCCTTCCTCCCGAAGTACAGTTGACAATGCATGAACCATTCCTCTGTATTGATAAGGTGATTTCTCAGTCTGCAAACAGAGGAAAGGGAAGAAGTAAATTCCATTTACAAACATAGGTTCAAAAAAGGGAGACAATCACAGAGAAAAAGAAAGATTAAAGAAATATCATTTTTGTTTACATTTTTAATCAAATCAGGCTAAAATGTTTCAGCGAACTAATTAGACCTCTCTTCAAATAAAGGATATTTAATGACATACCTGAACCGTTATCCTGCCTCGTACCATGTCCATGGGATAAGTTGCAGACATGGCAATAATGCCTGCACATGCTCCAGCTCCAAGGCGTAGAAGAGGAGTGAGTTCTGCATCTTCTGTTGGAAATAATAAGAAAAAAAAAACTCAGATAATAATGATTTCGCTATCCATCCATCACTGCGCATATCCAGAAAATGAACAAAGATGGGTTGAAATTGAGAATACAGCATTCATATTGGTTAGTAAAAACTGACAGCAGATAAAAGAATCATATGGATAGCTTGCCAAAGCCTAAAATCAACACAAATAATAAAAGATAGGACGCACCGTTTCCTGTTTGTTGTTGATATAAATATAATATTCCCCTGCAATAAGAATCAAGAGGAGCACTCAGTAGTAAGAAATATTTACTAGAATGAATCTTTTATGTTTTAAACTGGATATAAAATGCTAATGCATATATCCTCTTATTCTGCTGCAGCAATTCCTGCTAATTGTGTCACCCTAGTTTTACTATGAGTTTTACTCCGTTAAGTTAATCATTATGACTTGATTCAGTCATAATATTCACCCTTTCATGTTGCTTCCCAATAGAACTTGAGCCTTAAAACCACCCAGTAGCTTGCCATTCCATTAAATCTTTTAAAAGTAATAAAATCGGGAAATTCGTAAAGGAATCATACTTGGAAGCTTGCTCATAGCTGAAGAACTTGACTGCTGAGTTAGGGACAATTCGAGCACAGTTAGTTCCATTGCCTTTGAACAGTCCACGAAAACCCTCAGTTCTCCATATATATTTCAACCCTTGAACTGTTCCATTGTACTTTATGCTGTGGGGATTTTGGACCTGCAGACCGCCGAAGTTAATATATGAATGGGGGACATAAATATGCAACTGAGCATCATGCATATTTGGACAGGTTAGTGCCGATGACAATGCAGAATCTTACATAGAGTGTTTAGCAACACATAATCTAACCTGCAACAATATTTTCAGCCTTTCCAATGGCGCAACAGCTGTCCGGGATCTGAATAAAAAAGAAACTATATCAGTCAAATAAATTTCAGTTCACACAGCATAAGAAGCAGAAGTTGAAAACCAGTTGCACAAATATTTAACACCAACTACCCACACTAAGTATTGATCTATTGTTCTACAGTTTGCAAAAAGCAAGTTTAGTCTAGTTGCAAAATTCGGGATCATGGATGAATCCTAACCAACCACTTCTGGCTCCACTCACTTCAAGAATCAAGTTTGGTCCATGCAAAGAAACTAAAATTGAACTATCATTTCAAACAAACATGAGCAACTTAAAAAGCACGAGGCATCGCACATGATACATAGTGTTGCATTTAGAAGCAACGTTGCAGCCTTAAAAACTTGATCCAACCACTGACTTCCTTCTCTCAATTTACTGGAGTTAAATGGATATTGTACATCGATCTTTGACTCTTTTATTCAGCTTTCAGAATATCTCGACAATGATAAGCAGAATATCAGGAGATATGATTCACATCTTCTATTATACTTTCAAACAACAGTCTGAAAACGAATTGGTGTATCTACTACCGTCTAATCATTCTTCCAGACATTCAGAACTTCTTGTTTATGTTTTTGTGCTCTATATACATGATTGGTGTATCTAATGCCTAATCATTTTCAGTTCTTGATAGATAAATTGAGGACAAAGCAGAACCTCTGCTACAATTCTGTATCCAAATTATATGATCCTATCACCAATGCGCTGGGATATCCTCCACAGAAAGAAATGCAACATTAATTTAATAGGTTCGAACTTTCAAGTTGATTGAGCCTATACATCACCAAAAGCCATCACATTTCATTTTTAAAAATAAACATAAGATAAGCTCAAAAAAATATGCACGAACACAACATCAAAATTTGAAGCTCCAACCTACTTCAAAATTTGTAATCTAATTAAAAATACAGTCAAGAACTAACATTCATTAGCCAAGACACTATAATAATTCAAACAACTAAGAAAAATGAAAACTCACACTCCGCCAGCGACACCTCCGGCAACAAGAGACTTGCAAATACTTAGAACAGCATAGCTAGGGGCTTTAACTCCTTCTCTAGCGAGTTTAGCCTCCTCTGCCAAACTAACGATCGTAGTAACCGCCGATTCGCTCCTCTTCACATCCTCCGAAGCCATCAACAACAAATCCCTCGATTTCACCAAAAAGAGATAAAAAGAATCAAAAGCAAGAGAAGATCTTGGCTCTTCCGGCGATAGATATGAGATATGGGATCTGTCGGACTTTATCGTAGGGCGAACCTCGGCATTTCCCCTGCGCGTTCGGTATGTTCCAGTGGTGATACTTGGCGGCTTTGGAGAGAAGCGAAGCGAAACGAAAGTGAGGTTTCAACCTTGCAAAGCGTTTTTTAGTGTCCTGGAGCGTGGTAGGGTGAGTTTCAGCAGTATCGGACGCGCGCGTGGGTGTGGTTAGTTGGGACTTTTTGAGTGGACACTCTACGTATCAGCTGTTTTTTCTTGTGACTCGTGTTTTTTCTCTCTATTTTTCCATTTTGAAAAAAATCGTGACGTACTTGCTCGTGTGGATAAAAGGTGGCAACTCGCCATTTTTTAGTGCCCACGTGGGAACGACGGCTGATGCGTAGGAATTAGTTGCGATCGAATGGGATAAACGAACTTTACGTTTTATCATTTTGTGGATAATTGAATTAGTAATGACTTTCCCGGATAATTCCCGATATCATCCCGTAAGATTTACCTATTGTGAAATACTTGATTAATATGATTTATAAGTTATTGTGTTGATTTAAAGATTTATTTAATATCTATAAAAAAAATAATGATTACAGATTTTTCCGTTCAACTTATTTCGATAACTTAGTTGTAATAATGATTATTTTTGTATATTTTGTTGAACTAATAACTTATTCTTAAGGTGAATTTATACACATTCAAGTATGTTTTTTAATTATTTAACTATAATAAGGAAAAGTGGATTTGTTTATAAGAATACGGGCATTATATTTTAGTATTTTTAAAATATTTTTATAAAAATATATAATTTAGATATTTAATTTTACAAAAATTAAATTTTAATTTTAATAAAAATATAGAACAAATCTATTTGTAAATCTTACCTGTGTAGCAGTGTTGACGCTGGTAGGAAGAGTCTTGTGGGTCGGTAAACTAAAGGTGGTCTTGGTTCTAATAAAGTGTCTGCTTGGAGTAAAGGTGCAATGATGCGACATTCAGCTCAGCTATGTTCAAATTCTACCTCAATTTAGTATAAATGGGTTGATACAAATATTTCTAAACGTCACTCTATTTGGTTTGTTAAGGGTAAAACTGGTGATGTGCGGTACGTTGAAAGTCAGAGATGAATTGTTGTAGTTATATCCTCGTACTTACGAAAATTTGTCTGATAATACGAGAGGAAAAAGTGGTAGATTGACTGTTAGTGCTGCTTGTGATTATGTTTCCAAAGATGGGTCTAATTTCCCCAATCACCCAGAGTATGTAGCATGATGCTCTTTTCTTTTGTGGTTTGTTGAAAATGACAGGTTGTATACATGTACTAAAATGCAAAGGCTAGACATGGCTCACGGCTTTCCTTTGGATTGCAAATTTTGTGTGCAACACATTGAAAATGTGAATCACCTGTTCTGAAAATGTGTTTTTCCCGAATCTGTTCTACAGTAATTAATGAGCTGGTTTAGAGTTTCTCACATGTATGATAACTAAATGTCATCGATGAAATGACGTAATACAAGAACTAAAAATAGGCCCTACGTTTGTATAATACTAGCAGGTATACACTGTGCAAATGAGTAGTAGTTATCCGTATAAATATGTCCAGTAAAATTTTCTAAAGTATTATGGAAAGAAAAATTTTCATTTAACATTTTATAATTCAATAAATAATGATAAAAACCTGAAACAGATGTAGATGGTGTAATTTTAGTATTGTTATGTTGATCATTTCTTAAACTCTCTTGATCTTTACAAACTGTCGGTGTTCTTCTTCTTTTTCAACTGCATTTGTTTTTTCGTTGCTAGATAGATCTCACTTGAATGGTTTATTTTGTTAAATGGTAATAAATTAATACAATATATCAGTTTCAATAAGATATTTTTAATGTTTATCATTATTGTCATACAAAATTAACAATCACTTGTTTAATAAATTTAAAATATCAATGTATAAAATATGTGACTAAATATTGTGAAATGTAAATGAAAGAAAAGATAAAATACTTTGAGATCATGTTGAAACAAAAAAACACAAAACAAAAGTTATGAATACATAACGATAGCAGAAATAGATTAACACAGGATATTAAATTATGAAAGTTATGAACGTTTCATGGTTATATTGTTTGACATATTGCTAATAAAGTCTAAGATAATTTGGGTTTTTTTTCCCTGTCATCAATGTCTGCATTTGAATCTGGATTGGACTCATTGAATCTTTGGTCGGGACATTCTCTTACTTTGGAAGAAGAAGTTATAATATCTACAAAAAAAAAACACAATTAGTTATATAGTATAAACATTAATATATTTGTAGTTAGAGTTATTATGATGAAGATAAAAACAGCAAAATTTATTACATAAATAATGATCAAAACCTGAAAGAGGTGTCGATGATGTACTTTTGGCGTTGAAATGTTGATCATCTGTTAAAATTTCTTTATCTTTTTCAATTGAAGTTACATTCTTCTGTGATTCTCCATCGTCACTTTGACGGTAATATATAACAGTGAATCGTTCTCTTCCATCAGATGACTGGATTTGCCCAGGTTTTGATATGCACAAGAAAGGTCTTTGTCTTCAATTCTTTGTAAACCTTTTCTAAAGGAAGTTCAATACTCTTTTTCATGGGAAGATACAAGTTGTCAATCATTAGTAAAATGAGTAATGATTTTTCTCAATGAATGAAAATTGAGTTGTAGTAAATGTTAAATAAAACCTAGTGGTAAGATTGCATAGCTTCAACTGCAGTAAACGTTAAGAGTTTTTCTCCAAGTGCACCGAAAATTGAAGTTGTTACAGTTCCTGTTTCGTCTGTTAAATCAATATCATAACGGCATCTGCAATTTCATCAAAATGCTAATGAGAAATGTTTCAACTATTTTCTTCTTTTATTTAGCTGATGTGAATATTAACTTTATAATGTTTGATAAATTTATTTCCTAATACATATGTTCAATCAAAATACAAGGTAGCAAATTCAAAAGGGAAAAGAGAGAAGGAAATGCCTAGGTTCAGCTGTAACTTTTTCCCTACAGGAATTGCAAGTGAATGTAATTCCATATGTAGCAGTTGTTGAATGAAAACATTTTTTGCATGTCATGTACCAGTACTTTTGCAAAAATGTGTTGAAAGGAAATTTGAGCTTTAATTCATGTTGTCTGCAAATATATGAAAAGATATTGGTTCAATATCACATAAGTTGGAACATTTATATGTGAATATTAAATAAAAT
>JAOSBN010000004.1:3300153-3312682 GCA_027563595.1 Erythroxylum suave
GTTAAATAGATAATTTATTAAATAATTTATAAATTATACAATATTTGTAAGCTCTTTTTTATTAATATGAATATATGGAGCAATGTTGTCACGTGAAAAGGACCATCCCTGTCTCGTTGCGGCTTGGTGGTTTTCTCATTATTTTCTTTCTTTTTATTTTCCTTCAATAATTGAAAATATTTAACGGTTATTAATATTAGAGAACTTTATGAAAAAAATAAAAATTTTGAATCATCTAATTTTTATGTTCGGTTTTTAAATTTTTCAGTTCGTTTTATTTTAATAATTCTTATTATTAAAAACCGATCAATTTATTAATTAATCAATCATTTTTTGTAAAGTTAATAAATTTTTATAAACTAAAATAAATCAATTACTTTTTATTTAATAATATGTTTTAATTAAATTTTAAATTGTTGGATTGATAAGGACAATCTTTTTCAATCATATTTTAAATTCTTTAATTTTATTCAATCTTTAATCAATTTTATGACCCAATTAAATCTTATAAACTTTAAACTTCTTATCTTACTTGTCTAGTTTTTAAAAAATTGAAAACAACATCCAACTATCATTAGTCATCTTGTAATTTTTAAAATTTTAAGTAACAAATTAAAAAAAGTTTAAATTATAATAGGTAAGGATACATTAATGGTGACCTAATTAGTCATTTCCTAATTATGTAGATTTGAATATTGCCTTTAATGAAATCGACTTTATTTATATTTAATTTAAAATCATCTCCATTTGGAAATGTTGGAACTTGCATTTCATGTAAACCCACACGAGATGTAGTTAAGTCGGCATAGATGTTGATATGGTAGCTTTTGACTCGGCTGTACTTCGTGTCGCGTGAAAGTGGAAAGTTTCTGATGTCGAACTATATGCTCCCGTCGCGTGCAAGTTTTTATATTATTAAAGGTAACGTCTGTTTCGTCGGTGAAAGTGAAACCATAATATTAATATATCAATATTTAATATTTAATACTTATATGTCTAATCTCACACAAACATCCTTCCCCTAACAAGGACCTAGACATATAATGAAATTATAATTATTATGTTACATATTATGTACTCCCCAACTAATCCTTGGTGATTGGAAGGACAGTGAATTGAGATTAGACATTTGCCGAACTTATAAATATTAATTAAGTTGAATAAATTGTTTTAATTCTGAAATTTTAGTTTATTAAGTAATTTATTTAAAGTACTTTGGATGTGAATTATTACATACATTGTAAATAATTTAATTAATATGATGTTTGAGATTAATCTTTAAACTAAAATTTGAGATTTTAAATATATATTTAAATAAAAATTTAAAATTGACATATTGATTAATATTTTTATATAAAAAGTGTAACAACAACAACAACCCAGTAAAAGTCCCATTGATACGTAAAATCTTAAAAGATTCAGTAGTATTAACCTTAATTAGTAGTAGAGAATCTGCTTCCAATTTTTTTGGTATAAAATTGCATGGTTTTGAAACAGATATCTATATTTTAAACTATATTTAGAAACTTATCATATTTATGTAATAACTTTAATTTATATATATATGTGTGTGTGTGTGTGTGTGATATTATCAAATAACAACTTATTACCATAAACAGATATGACACAAATATTCCCATCACTAGATGAATAATATATATATATATGTGTGTGTGTGTGTTGTGTGATATTATCAAATAACAACCTATTACCATAAACAGATATGACACAAATATTCCCATCACTAGATGAATATAACAGGAACCACACATCGTTAAGACTCTGATGTCAAGAAAAAGGATTGCATCTTAACATCAAAATTAGAAAGGAAGGTTGCATTTATATCTGTAATGCGGCGAAGATAAGTATTTATTTATCGCAGTTTTTAAACACAGTCACATATTTAGATTTGCAGTGAACAAACGAAATTTGAAAAAAAATGCGGTGTCACCTAGAAATCAATAAGCAGAAAGATGGTTACAGTAGGAAATTGCTTCTTCGGTAGAAATTTTACTTTCCATTAATAACCTTCACTACAAGTATTATTTTTCATTACACCCTTAATTAATATGAATAATAATATATTTTATGAAATTTATTTTATTTATATTTTCTTATTTTAATTTAATATTTATTATTTATAATTTTAAATTTATATGACTAATAATATATATTTTTAATTATTATGCAATAATTAATAGTTTATTAAATTAATGAGTTTTTTAGTCATTTTATTTCTTTTCAGCAATTGCAACCGCACTTGCCAAACACTTATTTTCACGTTTCAATAGTTACCAAAACAGTAATCTCAATCACATAAGTACTTATCATTTCAGTAGGTTGATTTCAGCAAATCATCAACCGTTACCGTTTTCCTAAACCAAGCCTAAATATGATATTAAACAATAAAAATAATAACAATACCTAATAAGAATCTCGCCGAAATACAGTGTTTGGAGAGAGTAAGTAGTAAGTAGTTTTATCCCTACCAAGTGAAAAAAGAAATACAATATTAAAAAGTAAAATTAATTATGCAGCAGAGCAAAATAGTTATTTAACATAAAATCATAATTTACTTGAGATAGGTATCTTCCTATCATCATTCAATGGACAGTATCAGATTTAAGAATTTGCCTAAGAGCTCAGATACCAAAATATTAATAAAAACACATAATTATGGGAAAAAGGCCAGAGAATTTAAGAAATGATCTCTCAAAAAGTTCCAAAAATTTAATTAGAACATTTGGTGTTTTCGCTTTGAATCTCGTCTTTCCCTTGTGTAGGGCCCACGTCAAATCCTGCCATTATCGAGCATCTTTTAGTCTTTTACCCTCGGTGGCCGACGGACGGATCCAGAAATGGTAAGTAATTATCGAAAAATCTTAAGGTTATAATTGTAAAATCGCTCACTTATTGTCGAGCACAGATTGTCTCACGAAAACCGGAAAATGAGGAGAGAGAAAAAAAGTAAAATATTTGAATTGACCTTTTTTTTCCTCTAATTAAATTTAATAATTTTTATAACTAAAAATTAATTAATTAATTATCAATTTTATTTATAAATTAAAATTTACAAATTAAAATAAATAAATTGCTATTTATTTTTAATTATAGTTTCAATTTTTTATAAGCGAAAGCATTTTTATTTATTTTAAAATTTTAAATCTTAAAATAGTTTAACTTTAGATTTAAATAATATTTGAGAAAAGAAATCCATGGCCAAAATTGGCGAACGACGCCTATATAAGTCCACTCCTTGCCAAGAACCTTCTCTCAACCATCATAGCCAAAGACCGACCTCCTTCGGTTGTCTAATCCACCGTGTAATATAACACAAACATAAACGTCTGCGTCTCGCTCTCTAACCCCGAAGCTGAAACCTTTGACCTCACTTACTCGCTCACTCATAGACTGTGACAACTTGCGGAAAGACTGACAGCTAAATAGCATCAAAATCGGTGGATTCAGTAACGTCTTCCACTGACCCTGATCCTCTCTACTTTCTTGAATCAGTTAGTTAAAAAGAGTCAGCTTCTATCAGTTCCTTCCTTGTAAGAACTTGTTTTGAGTCGGTCCAGCTCAGACTACGGTTACAGGTATTGTCTTTATCAGCGAAATCACTTGTTTGGTTTTTTTAAATTTCTGTTTTCTGTCGAAGTGTTCTTCCGACACGGTGAATTGGGATTTTTTTTTCCCTGAAGGTTGGTTTTTTTTTTTGGGTGGAATTATTGACTCTCTTTTTTCTTATTTATTTCTTCAACTTTTTAACCACTCTCTGACGGGGTATGAATTTCGCCTTTCCAAATCTGATTTTCGTATCGTTTCCATATTGTTTTGTCGCTTTTCAATCACAGACTGAGGCCCTCTCGCTGTACCAAACTTTTATTATATGTTCATGTACTGATACTCCTTTTATGTTTTGTTCTTCGGGTTAATCTTTTGAATGCCTGCTTTTACCTTGTTTCGGTTCATAATGATTTCCAAATTGTGTTGGTCTTTTTTGTTCCCAGTTTGATTCACTTCTCAGATATACCTCTGTAAGTCTACTTTGATTCACGGACCCTTTTTCCGAAAGTTCTCAAAAGTTGACCAAGTTGACTCCATTTAGAGCTTTGGATCTTTTTCTTTCTAGTCTGATAAGGGATCATTTCTTTTGATGTTAGGTAGACTTCCCTTTTTTGAGTTGCTTATGTAATTTGACTGCTACCACTTTAAAATTTAGATATTCTCTTTCTGCATTTCTTTGCTCAACCTTTGTTTCATTTTTTTTAGTGTTGGTTTCTGTTTGCCGGGTTACCGAACAGAAGCTGTGTATACCGAATTTTCTATCGTCTTTCTATAGATCTTTGTCATAGAAAGTGAAAAAATCTTGCTCTGAACTCTTGGGTGAGTTTATGCTCTTCATATCTTGGTCTGTCAGTTCTAACGAAACTTGTTTGTAGTCAAAATTCATCTACGCAAATGGGTTCTTACCAGTTCTTTTTCGCATGTATGTGATACAATGTAACTGTACTCTTTTGTCTGTGCTTCAGTTTAAGAAATTAGCAAGGATGTTGGAGAAGATGGAAGAAATAAACCCAGATAGACTAATAGAGGAATTTGAGGCTATGACAAAAGATGCTGAGAACGTGCAGAGAGAAACTCTAAAGAAAATACTGGAAGAGAATGGATCTGCAGAGTACTTGCAGAATTTGGGTCTTGACGGAAGAACGGACCCGGCTAGTTTCAAGGCTTGTGTTCCCATTGTTACCCACAAGGACTTAGAAATTTATATCGAGAGGATTGTAGATGGAGATTCTTCATCCATTCTCACCGGAAAGCCAGTAACAACTATATCTTTAAGGTATAATTTGGATTGCTGAATTCGGTTTCTTCATCAATTAATTGATGTGAATCAAGTCACTGATTAACTCTTACGAAACTCACTTGCCTTGCTGCAGTTCCGGCACTACTCAGGGTAAGCCGAAGCACGTCCCGTTCAACGACGAATTGATGGATACCACCTTGCAGATTTATAGAACTTCTTTTGCCTTTAGAAACAGGTATTCCAAACAAGATTTCGGGTTTTGGGGTGTACTCTTTTTTTTTTATTTTTTTATCTGGTAATAATTATTTCAACAGATAGTAACAAGTACCTGCATGACTATAATATCTTCTTTCTTTATGGATGTGTTGGTTGCTTTTCTGTTGATATGAGGAGCATTTTGAAATGCAGAGAATTCCCTCTTGGAGGTGGAAAGGCCTTGCAATTTATTTATGGTAGCAAGCATGGAAGAACGAAAGGAGGTTTGGCTGCAGGAACTGCAACAACAAATGTTTATCGAAATGCAAGGTTCAAAAATGCCATGAAGGCTCTCCAGTCTCAATGCTGCAGCCCTGATGAAGTGATATTCGGCCCCGATTTCTATCAATCGTTATACTGTCATCTCTTATGTGGGTTGATCTTTCACCATGAAATTCAACTGGTATTTTCTACATTTGCTCATAGCATAGTTCTTGCATTCCGAACATTTGAAGAAGTATGGGAAGAGCTTTGTAATGACATTAGAGATGGGGAACTTAGTAGTCGAATCACTTCACCTTCCCTTAGAACAGCAATGTCAAAACTGCTTAAGCCAAACGCTGAATTGGCTGACTTGATCTATAAAAGGTGTTCAGGACTGAGTAATTGGTATGGCTTAATACCGGAACTTTTCCCCAATGTGAAGTATGTTTATGGGATCATGACTGGGTCAATGGAGCCATATTTGAAAAAATTGAGGCACTATGCTGGGGAGCTACCTTTGCTGAGTGCTGATTATGGTTCTTCAGAGGGGTGGATTGGGGCAAACATCAATCCTAGATTGCCCCCAGAGTCGGCTACCTTTGCTGTGCTTCCTAACATCGGATATTTTGAGTTCATTCCTCTTAGGGGTAATGTGGAGAGCAATATGGAGCCTGAGCCCCTCGGTCTGACCGAACTTAAAGTCGGTGAAGAATACGAGGTTATCCTCACCAATGTTGCAGGTTCTTAAAACACTTTCCCCTATCTGAGATTATTTGTTTCAATTGTAATGTTCCAGGTAAAGAAATCATTGAGAATGACATATTCATTGTGCTGGCTTCCACCAATGTTTACCTGAAGCATTTTGTTATTCTGACTTTTCTCTCTGGACAACACTTAAATGGGAATCTGTAAACAGGATTGCCGTTATCTGTTTTCATGTCATTGTACCCTTCTTGGAAAACTTGTATCCTGATGTAGATTCCTATGCTTATTCTGCTTTTTTTTTTTTGTTAATTTCTCTATTGTACTCTGCTTAAACTGATATCCCTGGGAAAAGACAAGTAGAAGCCCTGCCTTAGTTTTTCTGTCATGTGTTTCTGTCTTATAGAGAAGTTTGAATAGAACCAGTCAAAACAAAGCAGTAGTCATTCTGGGGTGGATCAGACAGAAAAGAACAAACATGTGATCTATGTTTACTCTCTCTCTTTCTAACACGGAGTTGCTACCTTGCAGGTTTGTACAGATACAGGCTAGGAGATGTGGTGAAGGTTATGGGATTCCATAACTCAACCCCAGAACTTAAATTTGTGTGCAGGAGAAACCTACTGCTTACCATAAACATCGACAAGAACACGGAGAAAGATTTGCAGCTAGCAGTGGAAGAAGCAGGCAAGGTTTTAGCAGAGGAGAAGCTCGAAGTAATTGACTTCAGTAGTCTGGTTGACATGTCTACAGATCCTGGTCACTATGTAATCTTCCTGGAACTTAGTGGGGAAGCTAGTGAAGAGGTCCTGAAAGAGTGTTGCAATCGTTTGGATCGATCTTTTGCTGACGCAGGGTATGTTAGCTCTAGGAAGGTCAAAGCCATTGGACCCCTTGAACTCCGAGTTGTTCGCGGTGGAACCTTTCAAAAGATTCTCGATCATTACCTAAGCTTAGGATCCGCTGTTAGCCAGTTTAAGACACCCCGTTGTGTCGGTCCCTGGAACAATAAGGTCCTACAAATCCTATGTGAGAATGTTGCAAAGACCTATTTTAGTGCAGACTTTTAGTGAAATATAAAGTTTCTGCTCCATTCACTTTGATGTCTATTGCTTCTTTTCGGTTTATCGCGAAAAAAATCAATGTGCGAATTAATTGGCTAAATTAGTATTGATAGGGAGTCTAAGTCTATATGTCCTGAGAGCACCTTCATCTGATATTTTGGATCTTCTCTAACCGGACAGTCAGGGCGCAATTTATCGCCGCGGGTCGAGTTAAATTTTATATTCGTGTCTTCTCTTTCTTTTGTAATAAAAAAATCTACATTTTATATTTTTAAATACTTTGGTTGGTTAAGTCAATAATAACAACGACGACAATAACTAAGATCCAATAATATGGAGTCTTATCCTTAACTAATATAAAGGCTACTTCAATAATTACACTAATACCAATTTTTAGTAATTACAAAATAAGTCTTAATATGTAATAATTTGTTAATTATATATTTTAAATAAACTATTCAATGAATCAACATGTTAAGGAAAAATAATTTATTCAATTTATTTAATTGATAATAAACTTTTAGCCTCTTCTAATATTAGGTGAGTTTTTAAAGGTTTTTAAGAATTTAATTAGACTATTCTCACATAAAACTTCTAATACTAAGATTTTTGGAATAATAAATTAAAATTTTAAATTCTTTTAAAAATTGAATAATTTAATTTAAACATGTATTTATTAATAATTTTAAATTAAATTACCCAATTTTTAATACTGAAATAACAATTTTACAAACCTCATTCATATCTTTTTAAACCCAGCCCAAACAAATCTGTACGGGAAATCTGAATTCTATGTATCTGTTTACAGATCCTGACGTTATTGAAATCTAAAAAAGCAGGGAAACCACATCTCCTTGAGCTGATAGGTTGGTAAGCTATCAGCTGGAGATAATCTCTAGAATTAGAGCCTAGAGGAGTGGCTTTTCCCTTATCGGCAAGATAGACTTTGGCGTGCGCACCAACGTCCGTGAATAAGACGCCGATAATGTTCGTGTTGGGTCATGACATCATCTCTTCCATAAAGCTTTGCCAGTGGATGTCCTTTACAGCACTAAAGGTGGCATGGTGGTCCTGGACATACATACGTTGTCGTCACACTCTTCATGTACTTAGTTTTGGATGTTAGTTTTTTGCAAGTGGTTATGGTTACTGCGACATCGTTGAATTGTAGACTTAACTAACTCATTTGCAGAAGAAACCAAAAAGGAAAACAAATTAAACAAAATCTCAAATCTGATGTCGGTCTCTTTACCGGTCAAGCCGGATTAGGAAATTTTCTTATCAGAGATTCCATAATCCATGTGAGTTCCTATTGCACATGCGGCACCGACCTATACGTCAGATCTCGGCCAAATTCCGGCGAGACTTTCTTTGTTTTTTTAATTATTGATTATTTAAATTTTATATTAAATACATGTAACAACATTAACGTAACTATTCTAAGTCCATTTTAAGGTTCCCAACTAACATCAAAGAGCGATAACGTCACTGTCTCAATTAAACTTGATACTGTCTACTGGTGATCTTAGCTTCTATACAAAGAAAGATAGTATCGAGATCTTTTTTCTCTTTATCTTCTTCACTTAGAAAGTGGGTCACCAATCACCATGGGAGTGACTCCTGTTTTGCTAAAGGTTGTTTAGTGGGATCTTCTCAAGTGGTTGGTATGGTTAGCCTAATTTCCTTAACTTTCCTTTTTCTCGAAGAAGTTGACATCAAGTCACGAGTCACGATACTCATTTTGAGTCTATATATAGAGAGAGAGAGAGACAGAGAATTATTGGGATATGAGCAGAAAGTTTTATGACGTAATAATATCTAATAAAAAGAGTGAAAAACTTATAAGCAATTATTAAAAAATTCTAATTAGTTAAGTCGGTTTGATTATAAAAATTATGAATTGTTCAATTTTTCAGTTCGATTTTTAATTTTCTGGTTCAATTTATTTTAATAATTTTTATTGTTAAAATTGATTAATTTATTTGTATATTAATATGTTCTTATAACCTAAAATAAATTAATTATTTTTCATTTAATAATTTATTTTTACAATTAAACTTTAAATTTTTCAATAGATAAGTACAATATCTTTCGATCATATTTTAATTTATAATTTTATTTAATCTTAACTAATCTTATGATAGTATAATATTAAATAAACTTTTTAAATTTTAAATCTCTTATTTTATAGGTTTAACTCTGATGTGGTTTGTAAAACTTAACTTTTAAGCATTATTGAAATTATAACTCAATATGAATTTTAGTTTCTTTATATTATGTATATAAATTATCGAAAATTAAACTTTTTAAAATTTATAATAATCATCTTTTGTGTATATATTAAATAAATTATCACACATACGATAACAATAATATATAAATTATTTGTTTTGAATAAGCGATAAAGAAATCAAATGACAAATTAAATATAACCAAAAAATTTTATTTTCGAATTAATCAAATAACAAATTAAATCTAACTTAATTTTATTTATTTTTGAATTAAATATAACTGAAATTTATTTATTTTGGACCAGTCATCCTACAAATCAAAAAAATGAGAAGAATCCTAAAATTCTCTAAAAAATAGAAGTAAATGTATTAATTTATTTAAATTGCTTGTAAAATTTTTATTTTTATGCTCGGACTCGGCTTAGAAAAGAAATGACATTTGAGTTTTTTAAAAATAAATTATGAATTTAATTAAATAAAGTATGATATTAAAAAAATGATAAACTTAAATGTCATATCAAATCAGAATAATACTAGAATTTAATGATTCTAAATTAAATACCTTACCGTATCATCTCGCACCTTTCACTTCATACTTTGGAACACATTCTTAACATTTTCGATTTACCCAAAACTGTCTACCTAATCTCGTTCTCGTATCAATCTTAGAAGATGTCTTGCCAATTTTTAATTAAGCTCATCTGTCATTTTAGTCACCCAACTTTTCTTGACCATTAGACGGCATTGCTCCTCAATCAATTTTTTAATTTAATCCTTCCTTTTCATTTCAGTCTTTCAATTATAAAAATTTATAATTGAGTCCTTTTGTTTTAACTACGTTATGTTTGTAATTAATATTCAAGTTAGATATATGCATTCTTTTTAATCATATGTTTAATTTAATTTTCATTCGTGTTGCAGAAAGATTTCATTAATGATTTTATCTAATGTAAAACAATTAGTAAAATTCAATGAGTGAATTGAGAATTTTAATAATTAAAAGACTGAAACGAAAAATATATTAAGTGGAAGGACTAAAAAAGTATTTATTACAAAAGTTCTAACATCTCTATAATTGGCCACCATTAGAACATGCATGTTTCAGGCGCAGTCTATTCCTGAAAGTTCCTCCTGATCCTGCTTCTGAACAATCCTGTCGACGCACCAGGAGATGCACATGAAGCCTCCTGAAGAGGAAATATCAGAGGAAGTGAACTCCTTAGCACTTTGGGATATTGGTAGCCCCTTATATGACTCCTACGAGTTGGTGTCACTGAGTCACCTTATAGAAAGGCATCTGATGATATTGCCATCTCTTGGAGGATCGAAAAGGGTGTCTTCTAACATCTCTTCAGCACCAGACATGGTTCGCTCCTCCGAGTCACTGGCTCCGAACTTGTTCTACTCCATCGATGCAAAAGATTCTTCTTGTCAGGTGAACTTTTTCGGTCAGTTTATCAGAAGGGCGATCTGGAAGATGAAGAGAATTGAGTACCATGAGCCCGGAAAGTCCAGAAGTGGGTTCTCTGCCTTTCGTAGCTGGTTGAGTTCTTGGAAGAAACAAAGGTAAATATGAATAGAACAGATAAATTTAGTTATGAGAATCTTGCTTCCCATGCATAAAATTGCAAATCACTTCTTTGTTTTTGTTGTTGGCACTGAAACTTTACATCTGACTTTATTTCTGGATCTCTTCCCTTGATACATATACATCACTGTATGTCCAATTATTGTCTAAGGTATCAATTTTTTTTCGTATTTTTGGGTTTGTTAATAAGAAATTAAGTTATTTCGAGTCTGGCCTAAATAGTGAAATTAGTTTCAAGCCTTTGAATCCAAGAGATTAAAAGTGAGTCGTGACGAAAAGTCGACAAATAGCATTTGGATCGAATCTGTCACTTAATTCTAAATCACTCATTCATCAAATGATTTAAAATGGATCACGAGAATTAAGAGCTATCTTATGTGTTCGATTGTCTATCTAAGATGCTCAAAGATTGTTTATCTATCGTGATTTTACTATGAATCAGATAATTCTTATTTAAACTATTTTCTAATAATAACCTTTCGTTAGATTTGTCTCTAACAAGTCTGCTACTGCTTGTCATTGTTTGTCCTAAAACTTCCAAATGCAATGATATAGATTAAAGAAGTGATCACCTAATCCAAATGGGTATGACGAGCTATTTGGAATTATATAGACAAAACCATGCGCTTGAGAAATTATGTTAATGTGTTCTCAACGACGAGAGCTTTTGTATTGCTTGTTAAGTAAAATAAAGCCCAAGTTCGCGATGTTTAATGCATACCAAACTTTCTATAGGGCCTAAGTTAATAGACCAACCCATCTAACAATGCCCCATTTGAGTGATGGGCCTATTTATTAGTCTGCAACTTCTATTTTACAATTTATTATTCTAGAAATTAAATTTAATTAATTAATTAAATCGAGATGTTAAATAGTTTGTTTATATTTTATAAAGTATTATATATATATTAAGCAATTTCTTTTACGCACAAAAAAAAAATTATAAGCTTAATAAGAAAAATATGAAAACAAGAATTTACTAAGACTAGAAGTTAGATCGGTAAGATTTAAAAGATCCAACTGATATTAGACGTTCATAAAACTAGTTAAAGATTAAGAAAAATTAAAAAATTAAAATATAATTGAAAGAAATTGTTCTTATTTATTGAAAAATTTGAAGTTTAATTTAAAAATTGTGACATAAATATTAATTTATATATTTTAATTTATTAAAACTGATTTATTAATTAATAAATCGATACATTTTTAGTAATAAAATAAAATTAAAAAGTTAAAAATAAAATTAAAAAATTTAAAATTTTTGTAATTAAATCAACCGAACAAATTGAATTTTCTAATAATTGGTTACACAAAACTAAAATATAAAAAGTTTCTCGTACGTTTTTCTCACTTGTGTCATCGTAGGACTGACTCAGCCGCCTTGCTTGAATTACACGGTCAACGTGACGTAGTTTTGAAAAGGATCGAGAAGCAATGACTTCGTTTGAAAATACCTATAGATTTTCATTGGTTAGTCGTTTGAAAAATAAAATTAAAAAATTAGCTTAGCGCCTGTGTTACTATTAGAATGTGTTTTGGTCACTAGACTTGCAATTTGTCATTTGTTTAATGTTTTAACTTTTTCGTGTGGAGGGCAATTCTTCAAATAGTTTATAAGTTTATAGTTTAAGAGGTCACGAGGTCAGGTCGGATTAGGTCAGGCAACTCGGACTCTCTT
>JAOSBN010000004.1:3333859-3344507 GCA_027563595.1 Erythroxylum suave
TGCTAATTACTGATGGCTATAAATATATTAGCCACTGAGCTGTGTAGCTCAACCCCTTTTCTTCCCTCCTCAGGTGCAAACCAAGATGATAGTGATCCTTGCAAGACATCAAAAACTCCAAGATAGTTAGGAGTCTCTTGTACTAAGTTAGTGAACATTTTGAGTGCCTATGACCTTTAGAAAGTGGTAGAAAATAACTTTTGTCCTCATCCACTTTCACATAATCCAACAATCAATTAATTGAATAATCATAGTCAAGAGAAGACATAGAGATACAAGGCACTTATAGTCATTCATGCTTCAGTTTCAAAGACTATTTTTGCAAAAGTCATGAACCACAAAGCTAGAAAAAAAATTTGGGTTAGATAAAGGAAGAGTTTCAAAGGTCAAATTGAACAAAGCAAATTCAAATCTTCAACCTTTAAGAGCTTGAGATATTGAAGATGCAAGAATGTGAATTTGTCAAAGAGTTTAGTGATTGACTCATTAAGATTGTAAATCAATGAAAGCTATTTAAAGAAGGCATGGAAGATAAAAGAGTTGTTGGTAAAGTCCTTACAAGTGTCCCTAAGATTTAAAGCTAAAATCTCATTCTAAAAGGAGTACAAGGACATGTCACAACTTATATTGATTTAGCTTGTAAATTCTCTTCAAACTTAGGATAGGATCCAGGGGCAAGAAGAAGTTGGAAAATGGGCATTTAAAGCTAAGCCAAGTTTTAGCCAAGCAAGCAGAAACTAAGTAAAAGGAAGAACAAAGTTGTAAATAAGCAAAAACAATAAGAATTTTTTCCATCTAATTATCATATTTATGCATTACATAAAGAAAGAAGAAATCTCTCCTCTTGACTTTTTCTCTAACTTCTCTCTAGGTCTCTTTTCCCTCCCTTATTGAAATCCCCTTAATGCCCTCCCTTCGACTCCACTCTCTGCGGCCTGACTAACGATTGGGTGAAGGGGTAACTGGTCTTTTTGCTCTAGCTTGATTATGGGGAGGCCCATCTCCTCTCCGGCAACGCTCTCTCTCATGGGTGAGCCGTTTTCAATGCCAAAGGATTTTCCACCTCTTTCTCGGCCAGCATAATGATAAGGGGTGGCGGAGACAACTGAAAACTCAAGGGAGAGGACGCGGATGCAGAGCTCACCGTGCAACGCCTGGCAAAACCAAGCGCAAGCTAACTTATTATCCTAATATGTTGAAGGATAGGGTCATATCACCTCCTTTGGAATTGCTCCAAGCTGGAGCTAGGGCATGGTTGACAGCCCTAGTGGGTTTCTTCTGGTTGAAACATGTGGCATTTCCAGTGGTGAACGCGTGGGCGAGGGCCTGATGGAGTAAATAGGGCTTGGAGAAAGTGATGCTTAGGTCAGATGGGACTGTGCTGTTCAAATTTGCTGACCATTCGAATCTGTCTAAGATTTTAGAACAAGGTCCCTGGTATATTGGGGATCAGCCCATCTTCCTTCAACAGTGGAAACCGGGTTGGATGTAGATATAGAGGAACCATAGCTACCATTCCACTGTGGGTACAATTCCATAGGCTTCCGATGGAATACTGGACAATGGAAGATTGAACTACCTTGCTAGTGCCATAGGAAATCTGATTTGTATGGACACACAAACAGCTACTATAGAGAGAATTGGTTATGCGAAGATTTGCATTGCGGTTTCAAAGCTTGCCCCACTGCCAGACCAGCTGCCAATCCTTCGATTAAGCAACATTGGTGAGCTAGTCCGCAACAATATCAACATCACCTATCCATGGAAGCCTAGCTATGTGCGGCAATAGTGAGTGGATACTGGTCGCAGGTTTCAGTCAGGTTGGCAAGAAGATTTGGAGTGTCCAATGTATGTGGAAAAAGCGCAAGACCAAGCTCCAGTGAACAATAATTCCCAAATAGATTGTGGTAGTGGGTTGCAAAATGTGGAGTTGATTGAGAGGGAAAAAGTTGCAAGCCCCAGTACCCCTGTAGAACATGGAGGAGAATCCACAAGTCAGAGCTTGACTAAGCCTCTTGATTCGACAGTAAAGGATAACTTTGATGGTAATGCAGGCCTAGGAAGTATGGTCATTCCGACCAGACTTAATGATCATTCTGGCAGTGATGAATGTAGGGCTGAGGATAGGGATCCATCAGTACCAACTATGGGGGAAGTCACACCTTCCATTAACAGGGCAAGAATGCAGAGGAATCTGATTAGTCATGTGGATGTTGGAACAGTGGAGACCATGGAGCCTAGCTTGACTATGGATAAAAATGCAGAATCTGAACCAGAATCAGGGGAGATTAGACAACTGGTGGTTGGAGTTGGGAAAAAGACAACTGGGAAAAAGAAAATGAAGAGGAAAAAACTCAAAGGGATCATACCCCCAGAGCGTCTCTTTTAATGACGATCTTAGTATGGAACACGAGGGGTCTTAACGATCCTCTCAAACAACAAATGATAAAGACCATAGTGGATCAAACTAGACCTTTTTTGGTAGGGCTACTTGAGACTAAAATAAAGTGTAGGGTTGTTCCCAAGATGAAACATTTTTTGGGGTCAAATTGGGATTGTGTTACCAACCATAATCTGCATTATAATGGCAAAATTATGTGTTGGTATGATACAAATATTGTGGAGGTAGAAGTGGTGAAAATGGGCGATCAATTTATTCACCTATGCTGTACAATAGTAGGACGGTTGGCTGTGGAAGTTACATTAGTGTATGCGTCAAATTTTGCGTTCCAAAGGGTTGTCTTATGGGAAGAACTGAACAGGTTGGCTAGAAATATGCAGACCACATGGGTGGTGTTAGGTGACTTCAATTGCTGTCTCCGATCGGATGAGGTGGAAGGAGAGACTAGGTTTCATTTAGGCTCCGAGTTTGAACTCTCTCAGCTATTCCAAAATACCGACTTAGTGGATCTGCGCGAGGTGGGCCGTCATTTTACTTGGGAGAATAAAAAAAAAAGGCAACAGTTTATGTGGAAAAAACTTGACAAAGCACTGGTGAATCATATATGGTTGTGATCCCATCCATTGGCTTCGGTACTATTCGGTGAACCATTATTTTCAGATCATGCATCTATTTTAGTCCGAAATTTGTGTGATGGACTCAAGGGAGGGGCACCGTTTCGATTCTTCACTGGATTGCTACCTTTGGAGGGTTTTATGGGATTGATACAAGACGTCTGGAATATTCCTATTTGGGGCCACAAACAGTTTCAACTCATGCAGAAATTAAGGTTAGCGAAGAAGGCAATCAAAGAATTTAGCAAAAACAAAAATAGAGATGTTGAGGCAATGGGTAAGTCTTTATAGGAGATCCAACAACTATGTTATGAAGATCCTCATAATGCCCAGTTCCGAAACCAGGAGGAGCAGTCCCCAAAGCAGTTCTAGGAGGCAGTATAGTTACAAAAGGACATCATAAAACAAAAAGCTCGACAAATATGGCTTAATAAAGGGGACATCAATACCAGATTTTTCCATGCCACAGTGCTCGATCGAAAGAACCGAAATACTATAACTGAGTTGAGGGATGAGGCGGGGCACATTTACCATACTCATCCGGAATTGGTAGCTCATATTCAAGGATTCTTCACGAATTTAATACGCAGCCCGGAAGGACACCATAGGGGTTTTAGAGTGCAGAATGTGTTGACGTATAGCCCTAGTACCGAAACTCTTGAGATGTTAATGCAAGTTAAAGAGGTGGTATTCTGGCTCCACAACTCGAAAGCACCAGGTCCTGATGGATTCCCAAGGGGATTTTTTCAGCAGACCTAGGACATTACGGGTGCTTTAGTCACAGAGGCGGTTTTTGAATTTTTTTCCACTGGATCGTTGATGAAGGAGATTAACCACACTTTTGTTTGTCTTATCCCAAAGAAGCCTCAACCTGACCGGATCTCAGATTATCGACCTATTTCATGCCGCTTGACGATATACAAGATCATTGCCAGTTTATTGGCTGACCTGTTGAAAAGGGTCTTGGCTCTAGTGGTTTCGAAGTCACAGGGAGCATTTCTACCTTCTCGGAATATCGGGGATAATATTCTGCTCTTACAAGAATTGATGGGGAATATCATATTGGGAAACTGCTCAAAAGTTGTGTTATGAAGATCAACTTATTCAAAGCCTACGATACGGTGAAGTGGGATTTTATATGTGATTGTTTGGAAGCCATTGGGATACCTAGGCGATTCCGGGCGTGGCTACAACAATGCATTCAGACGTCCTCAATGAGTGTTCTAGTCAACAGTATCCCTTCACAGCCTTTCACTCCTGCTAGAGGGATTAGGCAAGGGGACCCTCTTTCCCTTTACCTATTCACTTTAGCAATGGAGGGGCTATCTCGTTTACTCACACAGTTGGTAGAATGTAACGGATTGTTCAGATATCATCATAGGTGTAAGGAGCTCAAGTTGTCTCATCTATTATATGCAAATGATGTCATTCTTTTAAGCAGGGCTGAACCGCAGGCTGTATCGATCTTAATGAATGGGTTGGTTACTTTCTCGGAGTGGTCCGGGATGGACCTAAATCTGTGAAAAAGTGGGGTGTTTGTGTCGTGTGATGTACGAAATCTTGAATGGGTAGCAAAGATGGGGGTGCTCTCTTCAAGATACTCCATTTCAGTACTTAGGAGTTCCTATTACTTCAAGTAAGCGTCAATTTTCTGATTTTATGCCATTGTTGGAGAAACTGAAAACAAAAATTTGTGCTTGGAAAAACCGATATTTATCACTTGTAGCGAGGGTTACTCTCATAGTGGTAGTATTGAATAGCATGCATATCCACTGGGTGGTGCTTGTGGTACTTTCAAAGAAGGTAATCAAGGAAATGGAGCGGCTCTTGAAATCCTTTTTATGGAATGGGACACATGACAATAGTAAGAGAGCCAAGGTTAAATGGAATGACATCACTATTCCAAATTTGGAGGTCTTGGCATCATATCCATAACTCAAATGACAAGGGTGCTGTTAATGAAGAGAATTTGGAGACTGTTCGAGAATAAAGAAGATTTGTGGGTGAAGTGGTTACAAAGCTACCGTTTGCGTGGGCAATGCTTTTAGCAAATTCGAACCCATCAAGACCAATCTTGGATATTCAAGAGTTTGTTGCAATTAAGGCCGACGATGTTCCCTCGTATGAAGGTCAAAGTGGGTAGTGGTGAAGAGGTTAGGTTTTGGTTTGATAATTGGTCCCAGTTCAGCCCCTTATGGGACTGAGCTGATTTGATCCCCCTCCGTAATCAGATCCCCATGAAAGCTACACTGTGTTGGATTTTTCGGGAATGGGATAGAATGACCAATGTACGCTATTACCATGTGCTTGCTTCCTATCTTGATGGACTATCACTGAATAGTGGAGCGGATGTGGTCATATGGACAACCCATTCCAGTGGCAAATTCACCAACAAATTAGCCCGCAAAATAGAGGAGGATTCCTTGACAGTAGTGCCATGGGCAGAGCTTGTTTGGACTCAAGTATTAAGTCCCAAATCATCCATATTTTTGTGGTTAGCTATCAGAAATAGGCTTAGTACAAAAGATAGATGGTTTGAGAGCTATGACCCTATTTGTGTGCTTTGTAAACTAGTTAATGAGAACCGAGATCATTTATTCTTTGAATGCACTTATTCAAAAGCGGTATGGAGTAGACTTCTCAACATGTTACGGCTACCGCGATTCTACTATCAGTGGTGTGAGATAATTGATGATATATCCCAGCTGACCAATGTCGGACAGCCAAACAGCCTACTCATAAAGACTTCCTTTCAGATGATGATTTATTCCCTGTGGCAGGAGAGAAATAAAAGAATATATTCCCATGAAGAACAATCTAAATATGCACTTACGAAGTCATTAGTTAACCGTATTAGAGAAGTTATGGTGGCAAAAGGGAAGCAACATACCGTCAGCCTCGAACTCAGACATGTTTAGAGGATTTGAGCAATCCAATTCTACTTCATTGATTGAGTTAAGCTTCTATACCGTTTTTCGGAAGTGTAATTGAGCTGGGTCCTTTTCTTTTGTTATCCTTGTAAAGGATTGTATATAGTTTTAACTCTATTTCTATTTAATACCACTTTAAATTTTCAAAAAAAAACAAGAACTTTTTCCTAAATCAATTATTAAGTGCTTAAGAATGAAAGCTTATTACTCATTTATCCTCATTCTATAGATAAGGTAAATTCTTTAAATTGCGTTGACATTTGAAATATTGTTGATTTAGTTTAGAACCAGATTGTAATTTAATGTTTTTATAGATATAAATAATTCATGAATAATGTAGTTAGACGAAATTTTGACTACTTCAATTAACTTGTTGAACTTCCTTAATACTGTCACTTATTTAAGTTGAGAGTGATTAAGAATAATCCATTTGTAGATAAATAAAAATTTAAGTATGTATATATGTGCTCAAGTTATCTTAATTTACTTTTTATGTTATGTTTTCACACAAATATGTAAACGTTGCCTGAGGATGAACTTTATTAAGAATTGAAGAAGATTTCAAGTGAAATATAAAGAAAACACAGGTCCCGACTAAACACAGGCTCGTACACAAATTATGTAAATATTTCCTTAGGATGAACTTTACGAAAAATTAGAGAAGATTTCAAGTGACCGAACACGAGCTAGCACACCGCACACGATTGTTTGTTATCCGACATCTTTTTAACCATCTAGATAAAGACACGTTCGTATAGATGGCCCAGAGGGAGACCGTCCAAAGTGCAACACGGTCTAAGGCATGATCGTGTCTTAATCCACGTTGCCTTGGAGAAAATTTATGAAGGATTTCACGATATACATATGTTTCCTTTTATAAAGGATTTCAGGATATACCTCTCCGCGGTTAACCCTAGTTTAAAAATTTATAAAGGATTTCACGATATAACTCTGACATGGTACAAGGTAATGCATTGAAAGATCCCTCCATGAGCATTCACTTCCGGATCCAAAGTACGGTATCAGTCCCAAAATTCCTTGCCTGGGGATTAACATTGTTGTATGCTCCTGAAGGAATAATTCCTGTTGTTGTGAGGATGACCGGTATGAGTAAAGGCATGATCTGGGTCAACGATAAAAGCATTGACCGCAACTGGATCTATTACCAATCTCCTCTTTTACGTCCTACTCAATAGAGTAAGTTAAATCAAACATTGAAATATGCATAAACCTTCTGTAAAAGTATTGCCCAATATTTAGACTAAGAAGGGGTGACTTAACGGATTGTGCTTCAATTTACACTTCTATACCCGCACAGATAAGATCATGATTATAGCAAACAAGGAGCAAGCAGACCCTGAAGAGATAGAGATCATGATTGTCAATAGAGACACAATATGCAGCTACATAACATAAAGATTATCCAGCCGGTACCAAGTTATGGTCGCTTCAGAAACAGCAAGATTCAATCTGCAGATGATCTCAGACCGGCAGCTCAATTGAACTATCCCAGTCACGAGAAGATAGTCACCGCCGACCTTACAACCCTTGGTGATCCTTATGGTTTTTGTGCGTAATATGTTCTTGGAAATTGCACTTCATCCACTTCTAAGTAGGCAGTGGAGAAGGTAATTCGTTTATCTTACCTGTTTCTTTTGCATAGAATCCTGGGCAACTTGAACGATTTTTTTATGTTGTTTTTAAGCAGCATTGCCTATGGAAGACAAGCTGCAGCATTCCCCTTGACAACAGGCTTTTCAACAAGGGCAAGGATATCTGTCCACCAATCAGAAAGATATTTGCTGTTCAAGTATCATGTGGACTCAAGTAGCATCAGAAACTATGGAATCACCAAAGCTGGAGAATCCTAGGCTAGATAAGCGAATGCCCGAAGCTGAGTTTATCTGCTCAAGTAGAGCTAGCAATATGTTTCACGTTGCTTTTTTTTCAGTTTTCAATTTCCATTTTCTTTTCTAAAGAATTTACACCTAGGATTCTATCAGTTTTACAAGTACACAGTACGTGGTAATCATGATTCATCATGCTTAAGGATGTTAGCAAGAACATCATCTTGGAGACGCGAAAGGTTTAGAATTGATTTCATTAACAGTATACTTATTGATCTGATCAACAAGTGCAGCCTTGTCTACAGTTTCATTAGCCTCTGAACAAATGTATTTTTCAATCGCATGGAACAAAAACTGAAGACCCTTGGCACAGCTGTACTGAATTAACCTTGTATTTAGTCACGGATGCGAGAGGGAGAGGACAGGGAGACCGGTATTAAAATTGTGGCAACAGAATGAATGAAATTAGGCAATGCAGAGCAATTGAATTGAAATCTTTATTCTTCTGTTTCCCTCATCTGATGCCAAACATTGCATATAGTCTTGCATAAAATTGAAGATTCCTATTTATTTACAAGCATTAGCATCAACCAATCAACTTCTTCGTAACGTTTTCCCTCTTTACAGCATCAAAAGGCAATACTCCAACCTGAAAAAAATTTAGCTGATGTTAAGGGACCAAGATATAATGTAATGAAAACAAGTAAGCCAAGCAAAACATTCTTGTAGAATGAACTAAAATTACGCATAGATGCCCATCATGTTTATTCCATAACTTGGCCAGACCATCTACAACAGAATTTAGGAATTTACCTTGCTGAGACCAGTAGTTAAATGGGGGTACCATTATTGAGCAAAAATGTCCAGTATACAATTCTGAACCTGGACGAGTCTGGATGGGGATCTTTTGATGTGCTATAGACAGTTCTTATTAATTTTCCAAGGCTAAGATAAATCAAAAGATCCCCGCCCTTCATTGATTGCATATATCAGTTTCTGGTACATTATTTCCTGTTGAACACAAATGATCAACCTTCAACATGCAAGAACTTGGAAGCATTTATTCAATATAATGTTTAAAAAAAACTGAAAAACTAATTCAGCTCCATTTCCGGACAGGATGCAGTACCTTGGTAGAGTAAGGTGGAAGCTTCAAGTAATTAGCACACGTCATGACACTAGGCAAGTCCCCATCAGCTGATTCCAAAGGCACACTTCCATTTGAAACTATACTGGAAGTTGCATTCCCAGTAGATGAAGAATGCTGCTTAGAAATGCCGTGATAATGAACAAGAGTACTTTTTACTTTACTCAAATAGGTCCAAACAAATACACATACCAACTCAATAATCCCTGAAAACAAAGCAATAGCAATTTGAAAAAGCTGTTCATCTCTGCTAAATTGAAATGCACGGAACCACTGCAAAGACTATCAAAATTCTATATGAATGAACCGTACCTTTCTAACAATGGTTAATTTGGGATTGAGTACCACCAGGCCACCAGGGGGCAGCCTAGGTGCACCAGTAACAAACTGGCAGAAAGCACGATGCTGATCTGCCGTGAACTCTCCCATAATCTCAAGCAACTACGAACAGCATAAACAGGAGGCTAGATCAATCAAAAACTAAATACAAGTAATTTCTAAAAGCAGCTTAACTGAAGACCCCATAAAAGTCGTACATTAGCAATTGCAAGGCTTTTGACGGTGTATCCATGGTCAAATTTTATATGATCAATAAGGGTCTCAGGCTGCCAAGTCAAGTAAAATAATTTTAGTATGGAGAACAGAACAAGATCCGGTCAATAGGTGCTAATATTACGATAAGTTCACATTACCTCCCACAAAGCAAATAGTCCAGTTCTAACGGGGTAAATATTTGCAATGATGAGATGTCAAAAACCTAACCATCATGCAGCATTAGAAAACAATTTCAGAGTGGAAAACAAGAAAACAAATTCTAAAGATCAGACCATAATAAGTAAAGTAGAAAAAGAGATAAAAATGCTGGATCTAGTTAGTCCCATAGTAAGACCACTTAAAACATCAGAAAAATATAAAGATTACAAGAGTAATCTACCTTGTTGAACCCAGATCTAAATGCTTCCATTTGCCGTATAATCCCAGTCTTTACTGTAGCATCAGCTACCAAGCTTATATATTCCTCCAGATTATTTATATTTAACTTTAACCAAAAAAATTGAAAGGTTTAAAAACAACACTGATAAGGACAGTTGAAAGGAAATTGACAAGGATAAATGATTTTGAGGTACTCATTGCCATTTCATCGTCTAACTTAAGAGTGTAGTCTGGATACCGAAAAGGGTGAAATCCAGGCAAAGCTCTTCCACTGGTGGCCCGCAGAGACGTAGATCAGTAATAACATCACAACTGTCCCCATTTGATTCTAACCAATGTTTCCAACAAACTAAGGCATGTAATTCTTGCAAGATCTTCCCAAAATAGGGATCAAATGTGATAATATCATACAAATCATGTTAGAAGTGTTAGAAGTGCCTAACTCACCCCCAAAAGCTAGCTCAAGAAGGGGAGGTTTGCATACTATTATAAATTGTTTATTGCCCTTATACTTGTCCGATGTGGGATCCCTGACACACCCCCCTAAGTCCAGAGCAGGACTGGACATCTGATGGACATATTGGGCAAAGGGACATAACCGGGCACCGCCCCAAACTATCAAGACAAGCTGGCTCTGATACCATGTTAGAAGTGCCTAACTCACCTCCAAAAGCTAACTCAAGAAGGGGAGGTTTGCATACTATTATAAATTGTTGAATATTCTTGTAGTTGTCCGATGTGGGATTCCTGACACACCCCCCTCAGTCCAGAGCAGG
>JAOSBN010000004.1:3344607-3361226 GCA_027563595.1 Erythroxylum suave
TTTGTGAATGACAATAAAAATGGTAACTGCCAATAATAGAACATATCAATGGGTTAAAGAATCGTTATTAAATAAATAAGGGTATGTTATATTCTGTTCTTAGGTTTAAAACCACACATCTTGAATCAATATGCATTAAAACCATAAGAAAGTAAAAGGGGAAAAAAAACCGGTTTTTGCTATCTGAGTAGTTGTGTAGGAAGCCAATCAAGAGAAGTTAACCCTGGCAACCCTGCGAGCAGCGGATCTTCAATCTTAAAAGTGAATAAGCTTGATGCTGACAGGCCCAGCCCTGGGCAGAGGAGAGCTAGGCCTGTGCCCAGGGCCCTCTGATTTACTCTGTTCTTCCGAGCCTCTAATTCCTTGTAGGAATTAGCTGTTTTCCTGCACAAAGAGATAAAGTCAGGGGGCCCACATCTTCTCTTTTTCCCTAGGCCTACAAAACTTCAAGATCGGCTCTGGATGCTGGATCTACAATCGAATGACCAAGTTCAGCTGCCAAACTATAACCTTGGGAGAAAAGACTAATAAGGAGACATGTTACATGCATTGTGATTAGCAAGTTGTTAATTTATTAGTACTTGCCGGCTACTTCAGCTCGCAATGAGCAGATAATTAGTTTCCACATAGTCAATGGGATCACTTGTACGTTTCTCAAACCTTTAGCATAAACTTTCCATTCGCATTAGTGGATGCTTTTGTAAGTAAAAATCATAGAAGAACCATGGCCTGACAAAGTTTAAGCTTGGAAACCGTATTCTTAAGGACATTGCAAATAAAAAGATTTCAAGCAAGGCATACATGTCAAAGCGGGGATTTTAAAAAACAAATGCCACAATTGAACTTCGCCAAAATTTCCATCTTATCTTTGCCACTAGAAAAAGAAAAGGAATCTTTTGGGGGAGTCACTAAATACAACCATTAGCTCCATGAAATGCAGAAAAGGGAGATAATCCCAATTCGGTAAGAAAAGAAACAAGAAAAAATTACTGAATCTCATCGAAAACGTCTATGTATCCTCACCCAGTATAATAATCCCTAGGCAATAATAACGCAACTGGTAAGTGTTCGTGCTGTAGAAGAGCAACCCTTCAATCATTTTGTTCTAAGATGAGTACGAAAGTTTGCGTTACAGGGGCTGCAGGCTACCTTGGTTCTTACGTTGTCAAGGGGCTGCTTCAGAAAGGGTACACCGTTCATGCCACCACCAGAAATATGGGTTCGCTCTCTTAAATTTTGAAAACGTTTGATCTTTTATCTTTGTAATGTTACTTCGACTATTACGGATCACAACTTTCATGGTTTGTATCTAGGCGATGAAAAGAAGGTAGGACTTCTCAAAGCTCTTCCAAAAGCTGAGACGGGACTGAAACTATTTGAGGCTGATATTTACAAACCAGATGAATTCGAAGCAGCAGTTGAAGGGTGTAAAGCTGTTATTCACATGGCAACCCCATTGGAGCATGATTCACGGAGTTCTCAGGTGGGATATTATGATCTCTGGTTCAGGCTATATAGGGACTTGATTCGTGCTCATATAAACTTCCTTTAGAATCTGTGATTATACAGTTCAAAAATACATCAGAGGCAGCAATTGCTGGGGTGAAGAGCATTTTGGAGTCTTGTCTTAGATCAGGAACTGTAAAAAAACTGATATATACTGCCTCCGTAACAGCTGCATCACCCATGAAAGAAGAAGGAACCGGATTCAAAGACTCAATGGATGAATCCTGCTGGACTCCATTTCATCTCTCATTTCCTTACGCCACTGATTCATTAACGGTAAGTGGCATCTTCCTCATCAATTACTTATCGTACAAATTCCTGAATACTCTTTAACATTTTTGCTACGATTGAAAAGGCATATGTAAGCTCAAAGACACTTTCTGAGCAAGAAGTGTTGAGATATAATGGTAAGCTTGAGGTGGTAAGTCTTGTGTGCGGACTAATAGGAGGGGACGCATTAGTGTCAACCCTGCCTGCGAGCATTGGAGTGATGGTTTCACAATCAACAATGAACACAGAGCTGTATCATGTGCTAAGATTCTTGGAAGAACTCATGGGAAAGATCCCACTTGTGCACGTCGAAGATGTTTGTGAAGCTCATATTTTCTGCATCGACAAGCCCTCCATTGCTGGTAGATTTCTTGTTGCTAATGCTTATTTGTCTTCGGCAGAGATCGGCCATTATTGGGAGAGATGCAACTCTGGTATAGCCATAGCTAAAGAGTAAGTTGGGGCACAATCCTTACTTGACAAGGGTTTAAAGTTGGCTTTCGAACAATGTCCTCGTTTTCTGTTCATAAATAGCAAGTAATTGTTTTTAGTGATTGGTTTCAGGTACGTGGAAACTTCAGGGAGAAAGGTCGAGTGGGGCTCGACAAAGCTAAGGGATCTGGGTTTCGAGTATAAGCATGATGTCAGTGACATCCTAAACGATAGTCTAAAATGTGCTCGTGAGATGGGTCAACCTTAACCCAGCCCATCGCATCACAAAGTGTTGCAGCTTCCAAGTCCAGGACTTCTGCTCTGAACTTAGAATTTTAACGCAAACTTATCAAGCACCTGGATATGTACCTTCTTTTTTACGAATGACAATAAATTAGGCTTGGTCCAATGTTACGTAACACCGCAATGGCACTAGGGTCAGATTTAGTTCTGACATGGTATTATATTGTTATTGACGCTGAGTATTATTTTAAGAAATTTTTAAAAATTATAAAATAATTTTTAAATCTTTTAAAAATTATAAAATAATCTTTTAATATATTGTACTGTAAAATTATTTACGTCAATACAATTTTTAAAATTATAATAATAAAAGTTTAAAATAATAAAAATTTATTTATTTACAGTAACATTATTTTTCATATATTACAATTAATTATTAACAATATCCTTTCAAGCTTTTATTAACAATGTCCTTTCAAACTTGTACCTTCCTCATTCTCATTTTAGGTATATATAGATGAATGCTACATTTATTACCAAAAAAATATAACGTCTTTCAAGAAATTTTCACTCACTGGTGTGACCTGAAATGCATGTTTTGCTTTAAAGAACTTCCATTACCGGAGAACATCCTCAAAAGTGGAGATAAACGCCATCGTTGGTTTCAGACAGATGCAAAGTGCAAACAAGAGAGTGAAGGAAACGCAGAAAACTTTTTTCTCTCTTTGTTTGTTTTTAGCTTTTCTCTATTCTTTTGGAGGGAGAAGCGACCCATTTCTGTCTCTCCTCTTCGGTTTCTCTTCTGAAGCCAATCATACAGGAGGCAAAAGGTAAGAGTCTTTTGAAATGGATGGGGAGAGATACGTTGATCTACTGTGCTCAGAGGACTCGGATTACGTGTGACAAAGTCAGACAAGAGATGTATTTTGGGAGAGAAAAACCTATCTATTTCATTCAATCGGTGCTAACTTATGTACACAAGCCATTCCTAGATCAACTCCACAGAATAAGCTATACAATCAATTTTGTCTTAAAATAACAAGCTATAATTCCTACAATCTCATCTACCCAAAAACAGAAAATTTCCTTTCAAAATATAGATATACAATAATATCACAATACCCCCCCTCAAGTTGGAGCATGGGAATCACGAATGCCCAACTTGTGAAGTAAGGATGAATACTGTTGTGGACCTAACGCCTTAGTGAAAATATCTGCTAGTTGCTCAGTGGTTGAAACAAATCGAGGATGTATTTTCCTTTGGACAATGGCGTCGCGAACAAAATGGCAATCTACTTCAATGTGCTTGGTTTGTTCATGAAAAACCGGGTTTTGAGAGATATGCAAAGCAGCTTGACTGTCGCAATGCAAGGACATCAGTGTAGTATGAGGCACACCAAGGCTGGATAAAACATCTTTCAACCATCTTAGTTCACAAGTGGTCATAGCCATTGAACGATACTCTGCTTCGGCGGAAGAACAAGATACCGTGTGCTATTTTTTCGTCTTCCAGGAAATGGGAGATACCCCAAGAAAGATGAACCATTCGGTTAAGGATCGTCGAGTCATTGGACAGCCAGCCCAGTCTACATCACACCATCCATGTAGGCGCAAATCACAAGCGCTACTTAACAAGATACCTTGTCCAGGGCTCTGTTTCAGATAATGAACAACACGCATTGCCGATTGCCAATGATCCTCACGCGGTTGTTGCATGAATTGAGACAAAATATAAACACTATACGATAATTCTGGTCGTGTGAAGTATAAATAAATCAGTCGTCCTACCAAGCGACGGTACGGCTCCGGATCAACAAGAAAATCACTAGTAGACAGAGTCAAACGATGATTTGGTTCTATAGGAACACGCACGGGTTTAGCTCCCAACAGACCCACCTCATTAATAATATCCAATGTATATTTTCTTTGACAGAGAAAGAATCCTTTTGGGTTACGGACTACTTCAACCCCAATTAAATACTTTAAGACTCCCAAATCATTCATGTGAAAACAGTCGCTTAAATATGCTTTAAACTGCTGGATAGCATTAATGTCATTACCTCTAACAATTAGGTCGTCAACATACATAAGCATACTTAGATGAGTCTTGCCCTGAGTCATAGAGAAGAGAGAATAATCTGAGTACGACTACCGAAAACCGTAGACCTTCAACGCAGCGGAGAGTTTGGCTAACCAACAGCGTGGAGCCTGTTTAATCCCATATAAAGACTTTTTCAGCTTACAAACTTTGTTAGGAGTCGAAACTTGGAACCTAGGAGGCAACTTCATGTAGACTTCCTCCTGAAGGTCGCCATGAAGAAAAGCATTGTGAACATCCATTTGATGAACTTCCCAATTTCTCGCAGCCGCTACTGCTAGGAATACTCGTACTGTAACCATTTTAGCCACTGGAGCAAAGGTCTCAGTATAGTCAATCCCTTCAATTTGATGATTCCCTAAGATGACGAGACGAGCCTTATATCTTTCAACTGAACCATCAGACTTGTACTTGATTTTGTAGACCCATTTGCAGCCAAGAGCTTTCTTGGTAGGCGGTAGATCCTCCAGCACCCACGTTTCATTAGTCTCCAATGCCACTATCTCTTGTTGCATGGCCTCCCACCATTATGCTACTTTCACTGCTTCAGAATATGTCACAGTTTCTTGTTCGGCATGTATCGCTGCAAGAAATATTCTATGTCGCAAAGAGAAATTGTTACAATTCACATAGTGTGCAATGGGATAGGGACTACCTGAAGGCTGCTGTGGTGCGGGTGCCGATGCGGATGGACTCAACTTTTGAATCGAATGAGTGACATAATCGCGCAAAACAGAGGACTTTTTCTGTCTGTGACCTCGACCCAGTAACTCCTCCTCGGAAGAGGCATCCCCATCATGTTCAATACTTGCTTGTAGTGTTGTAGTAGGTGTGGGTAAAGCCTCATCATGGTCATCCTGTCTCCTTGCTCCCCCCCTCAATTCTAAATCATCACAGTCCTCAAAATCAATAGATGGATCCTTAGAATGTGAAGATAGAATTAAGTCATCATGAAGAGGAGAAGCAAGAGGAAATTCCGTTTCATAGAATTTGACATCCCGAGAAACAAAAAACTCATGTGTTTCAAGATCATACAAACACCATCCCTTTTTTCCATATGGATATCCTACAAAAATACAACCCCTACTCCGACTATCAAATTTGTCAACTGACCTCCTTGTTTATGAGCATAACACAGGGAGCCAAAAACGCGAAGATGATCGTATGTAGGATCATGACCATAAAGAACACTATACGGTGTCTTTCCATCCAAAACCAAAGTAGGTGTTCTATTTATCAAATAACCAGCCGTCAACACACATTCACCCCAAAAATCAATGGGCAAACTTCCTTGAAATCTTAACGCTCTAGCAACGTTCAATATATGTTGATGTTTACGTTCCACTCGTCCATTTTGTTGTGGGGTGTCTGTACAAGAGGTTTGAAAAATGATGCTAGCCTCAGGAAAATAATTATGTAAACATGTAAATTCCCTTCCATTGTCAGACCTCACAATTTTCACTTGTTTGTTGAACTGATGCTCTACCATGGAAAAAAATATTTTCATACTCCGGGACACCTCTGTTTTATCTATTAGCAAGTAAATCCACACGGCTCTAGAGTAATCATCAACAATAGTCAAGAAATAAGATGCTCTACAAGAAGAGACATGTCGATAAAGACCCCATAAATCGCAATAAATTAACTCAAAAATATCAGAAGCTCTAAAGTCACTAATAGGAAACTTCTCTCTAGTCTGTTTTGCACGCTGACATACATCACATCACTTATTTAATGCAACATTATTCTTTTGAAAACCTACAGCAGGAATTAACTTGATTACTTGCATAGATGGGTGACCCAAACGTTGATGCCAAAGTTCCAAAGACGCCACCTTGTCAATCTTCAAATCCGAAACACGTGGAGTCCCTTTGAAGTAATAGAGTCCATTCCATCGTTTACCTGCACCAATCAGCGTCCTCAAAGTGTGGTCCTGCGTTGCACACAAATTTCGAGTAAATGAAACAATACTATTTGAATGATCTAAGAATTAGGACACAGAGAACAAGTGATAATTCAATCCTGGCACATATAGAACATTCTCAAGACAAATCCCTCCTTCAAGAACAACAGAACCCTCCTTGGTTGCCACGGCATGTTTCCCATTAGGTAGCCCAACAGGACAAGGCACAATGTCACGCAAGTCATGTAAAAGATGTAAATTCCCTGTCATATGATTTGTTGCCCCCGCGTCTATGATCCACGATACTTGCTTACCAGTCATCTTCTCTGTGTTAGATGTTTTTTTATTGTTTAGCAGATTTAACAGCCCATGTGTTTGATCAGTACTCAGTCCAAGCGAACCCACATCATTTCCTTCTGAAACGCTTTCCGCAGCATTGTTGCCTGGAGAGATTTGAGTTGCGTAAATTTGCACAGCCCCAAGTCCACGTCCAGTCCCCATTCGCTGCTGTTGTGAGGACTGATGTCCCTTGCCACGTCCTCCAGCTTTCCCATCCTTACGTGGTCTATCACCCCACCAGTCTGGATACCCAATGATGGCGAAATAAGATTCTGCCTCATGTCCACTTTGCTTACAATGAGAGCACACCACTAATTTGTCTTTCTTGTCCATTTGGCTACGAACTGCAAATGCCATCACTTCTCCTCTGTCTTCTTTACCTCGAGCCATGGTCCTTACTCGCTCTTCTTGTATGAGGATGGAATAAACCTTGTTCAGATTGGGCAGTGGGTCTTGTGCCAAAATATTGGAACGAACTGTGCTATATGTTGTTTCATCCAAATTCATAAGGAAAGTGTGTACCCTCTCCTCTTCTCGTTTCTTTTCATATTGCAAACCCAGATTGCACTCGCACTTTCCACATTTACACATTGGCAGTTGATCATAGTTTGCTAGTTCATCCCATAATTTCTTGAGCTTCCTATAATAATTGACAATGTTCATCCCTCTTTGTTTGCATTCCGCAATCTCTTACTTTATTTGTTGAATTCTTGGTCCATTAACCACTGAGAAACGGTCTCATATATCATTCCATAAATCTGTTGCAACCTCAACGTGAGAGATTGTTGAACGAAGCGAAGGTTCAATGTTGTTTTGAATCCAAGATACCAACAAGGAATTGATGGTCCACCAATCTTCGATGTCTGGCGAGTTATCTGTGGGCATTGTAATTGTCCCGTCAACAAACCCAAACTTCTTCCGTGCTCTCAAAGTCGTACGCACAGAGTGTGCCCACTCGTTATAGTTTTCACCTTTCAGTTGTACCTGAGTAATCAACAGTCCTGGATTATCCAGGGTGGTTATGTCATAGGGTGAGATGGTTTTCCGTTGTGGAAGTTCATTGATCACCATTTGTTGGTCAGTCATTGTGTTTTCTTTGCTTTGCCTGGCTCTAATACCATGACAAAGTCAGAAAAGAGATGTATTTTGGGAGAGAAAAACCTATCTCTTTTATTCAATCGGTGCTAACTTATGTACACAAGCCATTCCTAGATCAATAACTTATGTACACAAGCCATTCCTAGATCAACTCCACAGAATAAGCTATACAATCAGTTTTATCCTAAAATAACAAGCTATGATTCCTACAATCTCGTCTACCCAAAAACAGAAAATTTCCTTCCAAAATACAAATATACAATAATATCACAATAACGTGAAGAAGAAATATGGAGGGAATGTTGGGGTGTTCGGCAAAATGTTGTCATTGTGGCGGAGCCAGGAATGTCCTGGAGTCGGGGCTAATTAGACAGCGATGGATTGGCGGCGAAAACTTCCAGCAAATTCAAAATTAATTCAAAAAACAATTTCACAAAGCATATTCATAAATGACGTTAACTAAAACATTCAAATTACAATGTCTTTACACATTTTTAGAGACATTAGAGCTAATGGATAATAATTGTTTTCAGCGAGTTGCCATGGCTTGAAACCGCTGTAAAATAGTCTCATTATCAATTTTTTTGAAGATCTCTCTCTCATTGTATACCACCATTATGTCATTCATCCATTCGTCTCCCATCCTATTTCGCAAATCATTTTTTATAAGTTTCATTGCAGAAAACACTCTTTCGACAGATGTTGTTGCAACTAGAAAGAATAATGTCAATTCAATTAAACGATACACCAGTGGAAAAGCTTTATCTCTTCCAGAAGTAACCAAAATCTTTGCTAGATTTCTAAGATCTTCAATATTAGAGAACTCGGCCTTGTCAATTATATCATTAATATAAGTTCTAAGTTGATAGGGAAGAATCAGTTGTTCACTCCAAGAGAAGTCATCCGGGTAAAGTTCTAAGAGACGGACTAATTTATCAATATTGAAATTAGCGAAGGAGTTCTTTGGACTAAGACAATTCATACAAGTAAGCAATTCTGTATTTGCTTCTGGAAACCAATTCCCCATCTCTTGAATAATTAAATCAAGAACGTACCAATGTTAAGAAAACAATCAAAGGGAGTAGATAAAATACAATAAACCTCACAGTCAAATCCAATATTTAAATGAAATGTAGAAATTAAACTTACCTCACAATAAATCTCCACCTTATAATGATGATAATGAGTTACACGACCGTCCCGCTTCATACGCACACGAGATTTGATGACATCTTCCATATTAATGACGTCACTGGAGTTAGCCACACAACACCTTTCAACTTGTTCCAAAAATTGGTTCCACTAGTTCTCCCTAAACTAGCGCAATGTCTTTTTAGTTGTATCAATCAAAGACATAGCCTGCACAATATTTTGATCCCTTTGTTATAGAACAGTTGACAAATCATTTGTTAACCTAAGCAACTCTATCATCAAGTGCATCATAAAAACAAAGTCATAGCTCTCAATCCTCATCCTCAATGTTTTAGATATGCCTCTACTATCCGGATTGGAACCATCTTCATACACATGTTCAAACACTTCAATTATCAAGGGCCACATATGTTTTTGACGAAACAAAGTAGTAAAGTGTGATCCCCATCGAGTGTCACCCGGTCTACATAAACTGGTTTCTTGATTTAATCCTCTCCCACTTGGAATTTCTTCACTTCTAGACATTTGATAATCCTCTCATACTCAACTTGTCGCAGTTTATCCTTCCTTGTACAAGATGTGCCACATGTGTTCACAATCATAGTGACAATGTTAAAAAAATCTCTTACAGCACTATGATCTTTTGCAACAGTCACAATAACTAACTGGAGCTGGTGAGCGAAACAATGGACGTACTTAGCAGGTGCATTTTCATTCAATATCAATGTTTTCAAACCATTGAACTCATTCCGTATATTTGATGCACCATCATAACCTTGACCCCTCAATCTTGACAAACACAAACCTTGACTAGCAAATACTGCATCTATCCCTTCCTTCAAAGCTTTTGTTGTAGTATTATCAATAACATGAACCAAGACTAAGAATCTCTCAATAATCTCTCTATCATTGTTGACGTATCTAAAAACCAAGGCCATCTGCTCTTTTACCGAGATATCGCGTGATTCCTCAACCAAAAAAGAGAATTTGCGATCTCCAAGGTCTTTTAATATGGCCCTAATTGTTTCAACCGCACAACAATTTGTTAGATCTTTTTGAACTTGGGGAGAAATCATCTGATTATCACCAGGAGCATTTTCCAATGTAACCGCATCAACTTATGGTTTCCGTAAATGATACTAATCAAGTATCTCTATAAAATTTACCCTATTTGAAGACTGCGATGATTCATCATGCCCATGATAAGCCAATCCCTGATTCAAAAGCAATCAAATCTCATCTAAAGATACAGTCAAGCGAATGCGATAATTGACTTCGCCTTCCTTATCATATTTCCTAAAATTGTATTCAACGCATTGCCTTTGATTTTTAAACCCATGGAATAGTATTCTATCTTGATCATGTGTGCTATTAACTGTACCTTCATGTTCACTAAAAATTGCAAGTTCTTTCTTCCAATTTTTGCAGCCCATACTCACAAACACATCATCTCCATGACGGTTGGCATTAAGGGGTTTAAAAAATAACAATAAAAGCAAAATGCTGCATCTTTTGCTACACTGTATTCCAACCATGCATGCTTCTCAAACCATTTAGCTTGAAAACTCCTATTCTCTTTTCCAAATGTTCTTTTCAGAAAAGTATGGCGTTTGGGTTGGCAAGGACCCTTAGAGATGTATTCTCTCCAAATGCGATCTCTATCATTGACATCATAACTGTCAATGGGTTTCCGCAGTCCCGGATCACTAACTATGTCAGCTGAACTCAACTCTATACTATCAACATTAACTCTTTCTTGGTTCACAATCGGGCTCGGAATCGAAGTTGGATTAAGGCGATTATTTGGGGTACTTGTTGATTCAACACTAGACTTTTATTTTTTTGGAAAATACTTTTCCATTCCTATCACAAATCAATTCAATTTCACAATTCGAATCAATTTCACATATCAATTCAATCTCACAAATCAAATTAATTTCTCAATGCAATATCACAAATAATTTCAATCTCACAAATCAATTCAATTCACAATTAAATTTCATAAATAAATTCAATTTCCCAATTCAATTAAACTCTAACCTAACATCTAATCAAATCAATTTCCCAATTCAATATCAAAAATCATTTCAATCTCATAAATCAATTCAATTTCAAAAATAAATTCAAATTCTCAATTCAGTTAAACCCTAACCTAACATCTAAATTCAATTCTCAATTCAATTAAACCCTAACCTAACATCTAAATTCAATTCCCAATTCAATTAAACCCTAACATAACATATAATTGCATTAAACATTAACCCAAAATAATTACATTAACATTTAATTAAAATAATTGCATTAACCTAAACCAAAAATAATTTTTAACAAAAAAAATTAACAAAGGAAATAACCCTAACCTCAAGGAAGCAGAAGAAGTGGAGAACGACGGTGGTAGGTTGACTGCGTCGGCGGCAAGAAGATGGTGGCAGGCTGGCGATTGGTGGCTGGGTAGGGTTGGGGTGGTGGCAGGTTGAAGGCTGAAGCTCTTTGTGTTTCTGCTGACTGCTGCTCTACTTTCTTTTGTCTAAATTCATCTGTTCTTTATTTATTTTTTTAAGGCCAAAACGACGTCGTTTTAATTTTTGTTTTAAAAATTATATATAAAACGCAACTCAAAACGCACGTTTCATTAAGTGAAACGATGGTAACCCTAAACCTAACTTCATTTTTCTTTTCTTCTTCCTGCACCTGCATCCCACTTCCTTCAGCGCTGCCGCTCATCATGTTTCTACCATTTCCGGCCACCTGCAAGCTCTTCAAATCATCGGCAACCACCAAGGGTTCAACCAGGGACAAGCCGGGGCTATCGCGGGGGCTTGTCCCTCTGTAGCTCCTTCCATGGTTGTCAGAGGCCTGCGATATGTGGGACATCTACCAGGTGGCTTGCGGGGAGTTTCCTAGAGACTACGTGATTGAATCCTCCGATGGGTTTGTGAATTGTGATCACCGGGAGCTGCACTGATGCTCATGGAAATGATTTGTGGATCTGCAAGCTCATTATCTGTTGGAGAATCTTGATGGTATAAAGAAAAAGATCTGGGCATTTGAAGAAAAAATGCATACCTCGTAATTTTCTTATATCAATTGCTTATGTTGTATTAAATATGCTGAGGTGTTTTTAACGGATCAGTTGAGTCAAGATGAGGCTTAAATTTGCCGAAGGTTTAATTCTGTAAGTAAAAGAAGAGTTGGGCGGGCCTCAAGGATTCATTTAAAAAATATTTTTATATTTTTATTTTAAAAAGCTTATTTAAAAAATTTTAAAGGACCAGCCCGTGTGGTGGGCCGATTGCCATCCCTTTCAAATATTTACGCTTAGCCCCAATTCGGTCACCCCCTGACAAATCATCATGATTTACTTTTCTGTTGCCATGTGGTAAAAGCAAGTTGGCTTAATACGTTCTTTAAGTAGGTAAAAGGAAAGTTTTAGTTGTCAAGTCTTTACTTATAATCAAGTGAAATTTAAATATTCGATAATTTTTACTGCAATAATTTTATTCTTAAAAATTTATTAATTTATTAGTTAATTTTTATTAATTAATAAATTTTTATAATTTAAAATTAATTAATAAATTTTTATTTATTAATTTTTTATCAACCTTAAATTCTTTAACGAGTAGAACAATTTTTTTAATCATATTTTAAAATCTCAAATTTTATTTAATTTTATGACTATTTAATATCTATTAAACTTTTTAAATTTGAAAAAAATTTACCTTTTTATTTTTTGGTATTAACTTTAAAAATTGATAATATCCGCGATCACTGAAATTTAAAAAATGATTATATTAATATTACTAAACGGAGGTCTTTTTAAAAGCTAGCTCTTATTTCCCAGTAAAATAATATCATTACAATTGGTTTACAACATTACGCAAGAGAACCACTCCATGTCCGCTTCTTACGACGAACCAGCAACAGAAACTATTGCCAAAAATATTTAAAGAACATTGCAGATCCACAACTAATCCTAGTTACCCAAGCCGCAGAAAAACGATTTCTAAACCGCAGCATAGCAGGAGAAGGTGCCGGTCTCTTGTCCGAGCAATTAGTTTTTGCATTCGTTGTTCATGTCAAGCAAAGAATTCAAGGTTATCAAACAGGAAATCGGGATCAAAACGCATGTTAGAGAAGTTCAAATCTTCTCCAATTGGCGAGTTGGTGACTGACGTTGGAGCTGAAATCGTCTCCGTGAGGTCGGATTCTGATGTTTGGACCTTGTGGGTTACTCCGAAATTGTGCACATGGCTTCGCGACGGAGAGCAGTAGTTGGAATCTGACGTCTCCGGAGATACAAACGATGTAGAAATGCAATCCAAGAAATCGCTTCTCATTAAGCTTTCCCCGAAAAAGTTGTCTTCTTCATCTTCATTTTCGAACGAAAATGATGGGAAAATGTAGCCCTTAATGTCTAAATCATCGGTTTTAACCTCCGACACCTCCTCTGACTGTTGTCGATGTTCTTGACGGTTAACTTTGATGTGTTTCGGTCCATCGTTTACGAGGGACGGTGATGGAGTCGTTGGATTGAAGACTTGGAGACAAGTGTGTCTTCCTTTATAGGTGACTTCAAAAACATTGGGGTTGTCGTCCGATCTTTGAACTTGTTTGTTGGCCAAACAACCTTGGGAGTGACGGTGAGTGCATCTATAGTACGCTCTGCAGTTGTAACATTCCAAGTCAGACACCATAATATATGTCTTTTCCCAAGAAAACAGTTAGGTGTATCGACCTGGATGTTTGAAAAGTCCAAATTGGTATGCTGATCAAGCTTGCGAGGGTAAGGTAAAGAAGAGAGTACAAAAGATTTATAATCCTGAGAACTTCTTATCTACAATTAACGATGTTTTCTGGGATGTGAAGAATAACAGAAGTTCTCACCTTGGATAACTAGATCCAAGAATATCCTTCTGTCCATATTTTCTCCAGCTATGACCATCTTCTAATGGCCCTTCAACACCTGACACTGAACAAACCTTCAAGCGTTCAGTCCATCGTTGCTGTGTCTTTCTGCAACACCCAAATCCAAGAACATTCAATAACAATTCAAACACATTGAAATTAATCACGACTAAGTTTGAGTATCAGAAGCAGCAACAGAAAAGGAAAGAGGGATTACCTTTTCTTGGAACCATCTTTACAAGTTCTGTTACTTCTTGGGCTATTATTGACACCAGGATACTGCGCTTCCATTGAACTTGCATATGGGGTATGATTATCACCAAGAGCATCCAAATTCAGCATTGACAGTGATCTATCGTAGCAAGAGAGTATCTTCTCAATTAGGAATTCACGAGTTTCGAGCGAAGACGCTGCGTTGAGGTGGTTTTGAAGCTGTTTCGCTAGCTCCTTCCCTTGGTTTAGCTCCTTAATGAGAGTGTTCTGTTCCCAGTCCACAGCCCTTTTCATTTTAGACGATAATGTAGCAAATCCAACTCAACTACGCAGTGGGCTATTAGGGAAGAGTTTGAAATGTGGGCAAAATCCGTCTTTGCGCATAAGAAGAAAGGTTAAAGGAGTTATTAGCTGAAACAGCAACTGGGTATGAACTGAAAGATCACTTGCAAAAACAGAGAAAAAGCTCTGAGAAAAGTAAGTAAGATGGCTCGATCGACAGGTTCTTATATATGGACTACATAAAGAGAAAGGGGATATGTAGAACTTAAAAGACAAAAGAGATGACGACAAGGGTATAAAAAAAAAACAAATACGAAAACGAAAACTTTTATCAGTAAAGAAGCTGTGAGGAAGCTGAGTGCTGAGTGATACTTTAAGCGATAAGAGAGAGAGAATTATCCGCTTCTGTTGACCGTTTCAAACCTAAAAAGCACATTGAAACTCCATCAACAAAGCGTCATTAAAGCAAATATACAATCCTGAGTCAGTCTTAATAACTAGTGATCAGTGCCACCACCAACGCGGAAAGTGGTTTGAATATTCTTAGTAGTATCCTACGACTTTCCACGCCCGGGGCCAATTCAATTGTTCACTCTTCGCAGTCAACAAACCAGAGAGCTAACCAAAAGTTCGAAAAGTGACGTCTTACCATGGATGTCAATTTTCCCCCTCGCTTACGTTTACATACTGCCATCCATGTTTTCAATATTTTGTACACGCTATACTTTTCAATCCGCCGCTAACACGTATACCAGCCAAAACATTTTTTAATTTAAAATATTTAAAATTCTGCATTAAGCAACCATTTCAATGACAGCACCTTCTAATATTTTACAGGCTTTCGGTAAATTTTAAAAAAAAATCTTATTTTGTTTTTTTTTTTATTTTTGTGTCAAAAATAAATTTTTATAAAAAATAAAATGAAACAAAAAAAGAATCGGTTAAGAGTTAATCTTGAGCATGTGTTATTTCTATCCTTACTTAGCCTCGGCCTGATCTTTCCTTTTTCATGCATTTTCTTAAATAACTTGGCAAATACCTATGGACAAGAATTGAAGGAAGATCGATTGGTAGTATATGGTCTTGCCTAACCTATCTCTAATTTGTGTACAAAATTTGTGAATGACTCAGTCCAAAAGTACCGCTCCCTGGTTCTATACAGGATATGGGATCTAGTGAATGGTCAGAAAAAACATGCTTGGAAATTGAGTTGGAGATTCCAGAAGATTAGTGGGAATTGGTCAGGTTTGATGGTACCAATAATTGAATATTGATAGTTCATTAATCATTATCTGTTTTATCTTAAGCTTTGTAAATGTAAAACGAATCAAAGCACGTGTTGAAACTTCAGACTAACTTTTCTGGGCAAAGCTTTCCGGACTATAGCCGATATCTACTTAAATCAAGTGTGGGTTTGGTTCTGATTGGTTGCATACAAGCCATAGCCTGTGTAATCAACGCGTCTTAAGGCATTTAAGCCATAACAATGGTGTCGAATAAGTTGAAGGTGTGACTTTGACCGGTAAAAGGTATGGTTTTGATTTACACAAGAGATATGATGGATTTTGTGGTGTGCAAATAAAAAGGTTGAGATAAGATTTGAGGTATCAATATGAAGATTGGAAAGAGGTTGTGACAGTGCTGTCCTTTCTGTGGAAAACAAAGGTGTTGGGACCAATAAGTAATGTCAAACGTTAATGTTATGCTTCCGAACCAATTTTTCTAGATTAGCCCGATTGCATTGCTTGTCTCTTGATAGCAAGTAAGGTTAACAATAAATTCCCACGTTTAAATTAAGAAAATAATCGTTCTTAAAATCCAGTGCTTTGAATTCCATACCATACCGGCTGATACCGGATGGTATATACGGTATCGGCCGAAAAACGGTACCAGAATATAAATTTTAGTACCGGGTTTAAATACCGGTTGATATCAGCCGGTATTGTAAATACTGGACGATACCCAAAATTTTAAAAAATATAGGAACTAAGTTACAAAATTTTCAAATTTTAATTTAAAAAACAAAAATTTTTTAAAAATTTTAAACCTTTCAAATATTTGTTAATTTGTTTTTTAGTTTAACCTTTATTATAATTTTTAATTTTGAAATAAAATAAATATTTTATTACTAATAATAATTATACATTAAATAAAAATTAAAATAAATTTATTTTAATA
>JAOSBN010000004.1:3399135-3421063 GCA_027563595.1 Erythroxylum suave
ACTTGATTTCATAACCATAATATTGTTTCCAAATCAATATCCTTTCAAAAATCATTTTCATCATTCATTTCATAAACTAATAACACAATTCATATACAAACATGTGGCGCATTATCAAAGCATTCAAGTAGCCTTAACGATACATTTATAACACAATTGAAAACATTTTAAACTTTCTTGGTTTGGAAGAAAACATTAGGGGCTTATTACTTAATTATAAAAGTGTAACCCACCTTGAAATCCTTGTTTATAAGAGTGGCTTAAGGATGACCTTCCTTTTGCTCCTTTTGCCTCTTTTGATCACCTTCTTGATTTCCTTTAACAATAACAAAATCTCAATTTCAATAGGAATTCCAATTTGAGAACCCTAAGAAAATACATTTGATAACTCTTTCTTCTAGAAAATATTCCCCATTATCTTAAGTTTCTAATGACATCCAAAATCATTCAACTTGGTTCAGTACTCTAAAAGTTATTCCCCAAAAATCTTCTGGCTGTTTTTATACTGAAACAACATTCTATGTTCAACTTCCATCCAAATATTGGAATCCTTAGAGACTGAATTAGAACTCCATTTCACCATAATAGTTGTATCCCTGTGTCTCTAGTTTACACTAAATCAAAAATTATCTCATTTGGATAACTACACAAAAAGTTATGCCTAAAATACCAAAGCATATTATGTGTTGGAAAGTTGAGTTCGCCACAGCAAAACCAAGTTCGCTGCGGTGAAATTGCCCAGAAACCAACTCTGAGAACATGTTTTGTGATGCCGTGGCGAAACCCAGAAGTTCGTCGCGGCAACATTATCCAGAAACCTAAATTGAGAACGTTTTTGGGACATTTTTCGTCTTCTTTCTTCCCGCCTTTCACATATAACCCATCTTAACACTAACCCATCTTTTCTAATTCATTTCCAACTTCATTCCAACCTAATATCATTCATAACAAATTCAAAATCTACATTTGATCATTAACCAAACACTAAAACATTCACATAAACCATTCATCAACAACTTCCTACACATATTCACTTCTAACCAACCCTAAATATGCTTTATCTAACAATCAAGAAGGGTTAATGCTCATACTTACTTGTTTTAGCCTCAAATTCTTCAAGAATCTCCAACCCTAGCTTGTTTTTCTTCTTTTCTCCACTTCTCTCTTTCTCTTCTTCTTTCACTCGCAATTTTGCTTCTCTAAAATGCAAGATAACAATTACTTCTTCCCTTTTTATACCTTTAATGAGTGTGAAATTCCCAATTTTCCCTTCCATTTATACCTAATGTCTATTTAAACTTAAGTGGTCTTCAAAAAATGCCCTTATATCACCTTACAACATTAATGCTTTAATTCCATCAATCCATGAAATAAATCCTCCCAAACTTGATATAATAATTAAACTCCATTAAAATGATTTATCTAGCAAGACCACAAAATATATTTAAATCATGCTTAGTAAAATAAATAAATAAAAAATTTGGGACCCAACATTAAACCTTTGCAACACTTGCTCAATGTATGCTCTCTGCGAGAGATCTAATGAGTGTCAAGACCTGTCCTATTGAATTTGAATACCTATGAAAAAAGATGCTTCTCTAAGGTCCTTCATGGTAAAATTCTTGGCCAAAAGTTGCTTAACCTTATGTAATACGGTCAAGTCATTTGATGCGAGTAAGATATCATCCACATACAAAAGTAGAAAGAAAATTTTGCTCCTCCTTACCCTGTAGTATTAACTTTATTTTCTACAAAGCCAAAAGAGGTAATAACCTCATCAAACTTAAGGTATCACTGTTTGAAAGCTTATTTCAAACTATATATTGATTTTCTTAGTTTACAATCCTTATCAATATTTTCTTGATCCTGAAATACGTCAGGTTGTTTCATATAGACCTCTTCACAAAGGCCTCGATTTAGGAAAGTGGTTTTAACATCCATCTGATGTAGCTTCATATCATAATGAGCTACTATTGTCATAATCATACTGAATGCATCCTTAGAGGATAATGGAGAAAAGGTAACAATAAAGTCAACCCCTTCTTTCTAAGTAAACCCTCTAGCAACCAACCAAGCTTTAAACAACTCAAGTTTTTGGTCTTTTGATGTGGACCCGACAAGAATGTGCGGCTTGATCTCCATCATCCTGAAAAGTCATTTATAACTGATAGGATTATAATTCTGAGGCTAATCAATAAACTTCCATACCTTATTATACTTTATAGGTTACATATCATCTTTCATTGCATCCTATCACAAATTTGGATAGGGTCCAGAAACAAATTTTGAAAAAGTAATTGGATTGACAACATATTCATTATCATAGTCTCATTCACCTAAATAGACTATGTAATCAGATGAAATAACAGGTTTTCTCACTTGTGGATCTTTTTAACTGAATTGGTTCTTATACCTCAGGAACCTTAGTTTTTACAGGTATGGTTTTCTGTTCCTGTATTGGCATGGTATCAAGACCTTGATACACTGGTTCTGACTATATGAGTGATGGATACGAAATAACTATAGTATCCATCCTGTTATCATCTGAAGGGTGAGAAGGACCACCCTCATCATAGACATCACGTTTTAGAAACTTAGATGTTTGTGACTCTATAATTCTAGACCCTCCTTTTCTACAGTAAAATCTATATCCCTTAGAGTGGTTAAGATATTCAACAAAATAGTAAGGAGAAGAATGAGAATGCAACTTATTTTCATAAGGATTATATAAATGTACCTCAACAGATACCCTTTCTAGAGTTCAAATAACGTCTATAGAACTGATTTACTTCGGACTCTATTAAGTATGTACAAGGTAGTCTTTATGGCTTCACCTCAAAGGTAATCAGGTAAATTGGTGTTGCTCTGCATTGACCTCATCATGTCCTTTAGGGTGCAATTACACCTTTCAGCCACACCATTATGCTCAGGACTACCTGGCATAGCGAACTCAACCACTAATCCACATATTTGACAAATAGGCTCTTTTCTTGTCCTGAAACCCTATATTTGTCATAATATTCTCCTTTATGGTCAGATCTAACAATCTTGATGGACCTTGCCAATTGGTTCTCAATCTTAGCCTTAAAGATCTTGAATTGCTCAAGAACTTCATAATTTTCTTTAAGTAAGAATACATAACCATTCATATGTTGATTATTTCTCGTGGTATCTTTAAAATTTTATGATTATTGTCTAGAAATAATTCCTAAGTTTGGATACATTTTTGTTTTGAGTTTTAATGCATGAAAGAGACAAACATTATTAATGTTTTTTTCACTAAATTTCTTTTAAGTATCTCATTGGCTTTATTGAATGGATATATGCAAGACTTGATGTATTTTTACACTAGTGTAAGTTTTTTAGTATATGCAATTCACCACATTTGTGCTCACATGCTTTTCTTTGTGGCATGTTTATCAAACATAACTTGTTTATGCTAAAACTTGCTTTTGGATACATTTTGCGACCACATTTTTTATGAATTTATGCATGGAGATAATAGGGAACATTTAGGATAACCATTTTTGACCTAGACAAATCTATCTTATTTTTTACACTTAGAGAACCAATTTGAGCCTTAACCTTTCTTTTCTTGATTATTAACCTTATTACAAGCCACCTTGACCCTTTTTTTTAATTGAGCTCCTTAATTAAAGGAATTATATAAAGCTTATTTGCATATGATTGATTTAAGTTGCATTATTTTGATTTTTTATTTTCCATACAATGAGGGAGAAGTGCAGTAACAAAAAAGGTATTAAAAAAAGAAGAGAAATCTCCTTTTTGATGTTTCTTGTTCAAAAGAAAAAATAAAAAGATGAGGTGATTGAAGGACGTTAATCAAGTGAGTTTTGGACTAATTTGAGTTAAAACTTGTATATATAAGTTTGTATGGTTTCCTTTAATGTGTTTAACCTTTTTTTTTTTTTGTCATACCTTACATAAGCCACGTTACAACCCTTATCATGTCCTCTTAATTTATATATTAAGTTCATTTTAAGAGTCAAATCCATGAGAGGGTGTCAAGTCTTATTTTATTTTATTTTGATGGAATTGGTAAGGTGGTAAATTTTTATTCTAAAAATGTGTTCTATAAGCATTTATTTTCTCTATATTATTTTATGTTAAATCTTTAACATGTATCTACTTGATATTTCTGGATAACGTGAAAGAAGCTGAGAGGCTATTATAAGGATGGTTGATATATTGAATTGATGTATGCTTGAAGACAAACGTGAGTCAAGTGTGAAGGAACTTGGTAAGATGTTATTTGGTTATGATAACTACACTTATCTCCTTTGTTTTGGCTTAATTTTGGTGCTTAAATGGGGAAGTTAATATTTATTTTATCTTAGGAGATGGCAAGTGAAGATTTGATCAAATTGGAACATTATATGTCAAAATCACGAATGTTGATGAAAATAGATAGATTACTGCAATAGATAAGGCAAGATCATGTTTAATGCTAGATTCACTATAAGAGTTTGAATTCAATTATGAAACTTATTTCCAACTGTATTACGTAAGGATTTGGTTTCATTTAGATGGGAATCTCTGCAAGAAGGAGAGAGGAGAAAAACACGTTCTTCACTTTATCCATATCACCCTAATTTCGTTTCTTTGTGATTTTCTTTTCATCTTTCATCTTTCTTTTATTTTTAGTGTCGGAGCTAAAGTCATGTGGGGCTAAATTCAAAAATTCTGATTCAAAAAACCTTGTGAGGTTTTGTTTTAAACTTAAATTCATGTTTTAATTCAAATATTTCTTGTTTTGTATTCTTATATTTCATGAATAGTTAATATTGATTGATCTAACTAGTTAATTTAATAATGATTACTCTAACTATCTATGAATTCAGTGGTTTTTATTTGTCACGAAGGATTAATACAAGTAGCAATTGCATATTTGACTTATGAGAAACAAGAAATTACATTGAATTGTTATAACTATCTCAATTATTTAATTTAGGGTTTAGTCTTTTTCACTAAGCTTATTGCTATTATTTAATTAATTCATAATATTATCATACCCAATCAATTTATGGTAAATTTTGATTTAAATGTTAGGTTTGAACCAATTAATTTTAAAAATTTTAAGCCTTATTATGACTATCTTAATAGGTTTCAGACTAATTACTTGAAATTTTAAAATTGTTATTTTTAGACTAATGATCAATATTATAATTGGATGAGATATTTCCCTTAAGTCAAAATAATAACAATGACAACAATGACAACGACTCAATGAAAATCTTACTGAAACGGAAAGTCTAGGGAGATCTAATAGTATATAACCTTATTCCTAACTTAAAATTAGAGTTAATTAAAATTGAATTTCTTATTCTTTAAATTCAATTGATTTTTTTTGTTAATTTTAGTTAATTAATTATAAACCCCACTTTGTTTGGACAATTGAAATTAAGAAACTAACTTTCAATTATCTTAAGATTGGACCTACATCTACAATTATTACAAAATTTTGGGGAATCGTAATTATATTTGAGGGCTTAGACAATCCAATCGTAACTATTTATCCATTTATTTTAAACCACCTTGCATATACGTAGCATATAACATCTTCGTGCAATTCTCATCCTATCCTGAAGGAGACATGACAAAATTTTGCCTCCCACTTCCTTTTGCATCAGGCTTGGTAATAGGTAGGGCCACCCTCGAGCCCGCCTAGGTCCACGCTCAACTAAAAAAATTGTGTCAGACCAGAACTTTCAGGTACAGGCTTAGGCATAAATTTTAAAATTTTCAGAAATTGAGCTAGAACGGGCGAGTGAGCTTGAGTCTAACCAAAAACTTGAATTTTTAAAAGAAATTTGAGCTCAAGCTCGAAATTCAATCAACTCGGCCCCGTCGAGCAGAGCAATTTTTACCGAGTCCATTTTTATTGCTTATTTTGGTTGCGTTTGGATCTGTGATGTAGTGAAGATAAATATTTATTTACCGCAATTTTTAAGTACATTCACATGTTTGGATCTGCGGTGAACAACCAGAGGTTAGAAAAAAATGCGGTGTCATTGCAGAAATCAATAAGCAGAAAAAAGATTGCGATAGGAAACTGCTTCTGTAATAGAAATTTTACTTTTCATTAATAACCTTAACTACAAGCATTATTTTCTATTATAGTCTTAATTTATACGACTAATAATATATTTTTATGAAAGATTTTATTTATTAAATTTATTTTATTTATATTTTCTTCTTTTAATTTTATATTGTATTATTTATAATTTTAAATTTATATAAATAATAATATATTTTTATTAATTTATATAATAATTAATAATTTATTAAATTAATATATTTTTTAATCATTTTATCTTTTTTTAGCAACCGCAATCGTACTTGTCAAATGCATATTTTTACATATTAGCAATTACTAAAACAACAATTCTAAATACATAAGTACTTATCATTTTAATAACTTATCAACCGTCACACCGCCTCCAAAAACCAAGCCTTTATTCCAGTAAGGATAGCTGTGCAGATAACTACGAAAATTAAAACAAGAAATTGTAACCATTCTTACTATTTATTCTATTGAACACACTTATGTACAGCCAAAGAAACAACTAAAGGAGAAAGAAGATATTAAAAAGCCTAGAAAACCCCTCTCGCGGCCTTCTGATGTCAAAGACCAAAGCTACGATCGATGAGTGAACAACTAGGAGGTCACTAGTAAACAAGATCTATACACACAGGTACGATCTTATAAATTTTAGTCGAACATGACCTCATATTAAGGTGTAAGATTTGGTAATGAGTCAAAAACCGCTCAGCTTCATGCTGAACCAAAAATTTCTACTTTAGGATGGTCCAAAACTGATGTCAAGCTTAATTTTTTTAACAAAAAATCCAAATATAACCCAAAATTCAATCAATTTTGATTTTAAAAAATCCAAATATAACCCAAAGTCCAATCAATTTTGGTAGGGCCAATTGACTTTGAGCTGTGCTGAACAAGCCCTATCTTAATTACCACCATTGAGTATATTATCTTTGAAAATTTTGATATTAAGCATGAGAATTAAGTTCAAGTCTAACTTAGCCCAAAATCAACCCATCAAACTTTAGGCTTCAAGTTGATCTCATACTTGACCTAACTTGAAATTCAAAATTTTTTTAAAAATGACCTGCACTTAACCTAACCTTACCTGAATCCCAAAAATTATTTAAAAAATGATGTTATTTTTCAAATTTTGTTCTCGAAATAAATAATCAAATCTGTACCAAACTCAATCAAACTTCAAGCCATCCAAGCTCGACCAAACTCAAGATCAAGTTTTGAACGTCGAAATATGATGTCTTCGTTCTTTCTTAGTGTCTGTTTGGTTGAGCTTATATTAGTAGAGCTTTTGACAATAGAGCTTTTCTAAGAAGAGCTTTTCTAAAAAGTCAGTTGACTGTTTGGCTGTCAATTAAAAAAACAACTTTTTAACAAGAGCTTCATACAGTAGACTGTTTGGCAATATAAAAATAAAAAACACTTTTATTAATTTTAACTATATTTTATTTTATAATAAAATTATTTAAAATATATTAAACAATATACAAAACAAAATATATTAATTATTATATAATTTTAAACCTATGAAACATAAATGAAAATATATCTAATCAAATTTTTTTATAGATTATAATATAAGTAAAACTAATTTAAAAAATAAATATTAAAACATATAAAAAAATTCAAATAATATTATATAAATCTCAAAATAAACGTGAAGATGTGTTTGTGAATATTGTGGGAATTATGTATAAAACATAAAGATAAAAGGGACTAAAAATTGGCTCATTAATTGATATAAAAAATCTACCTAAAAATGTGCTTTTTTGAAAAGCTCCAAATTTGAGCTTTTAAAAAAGTTATATTTTAGCTTTAAAAAAACTATTTCTACTCTAAAAGTGTTTTTGAAGTTTACAATCAAACACTCATTTTTTTTCCTAAAATAGCTTTTGCGGTGGAAAAAAATGCTTTTCCACCTGCCAAAAGCTGAACCAAACGCACCCTTAGTCTTTTGTTTCTTTGTAGTTTTTTTATATTTATTCCATTTCTTTATTCTCTACTATTCTTTATTTTCTCCTATGTAATTTTATATAGATCATCTACAAGTTGTATGCAGGACAAAGTTCATGATGCAAAACTCATTTAACTCATCCAATCATATTATTCTATTAACTCAGTCAGCAGATATCCATTTCAACTTCCCTAGTCAGAAAATTAGTGGTTCAATGATACAAAGACAAACCATGAGGATACAAAAGGTAATATTCTGGCAATGCGATCTAATTTCCCTAGTCTACACTAACAACTTACAACTATGTTGAATTTCTCTGGACAGTGTAAGCAAGCTTTTGGAACCTGTAGCATTTTACATGATGCATGTTTCCAGTTGCTAATGGTGAATAATAAGTTGAGTACGAGGAAGCAAAATGTGTTACGACAGCTGCAAGACTTTAATCCAATAGTCAGTTTCAAGATCAGTGCAGAGAGTCTAGATGATCCTTAGACATCCTCACCAAGGTCGACCCTTTCCCCCAAGCCTCCGGGCCAATTCAAAATCCTTCTTCACTGAAACAATCAAATAGACAAAAGTTCCTTAATCAATTGTTGGTGAAACAACCCAGATCACCCATTTTGATCTTAGGAAATCAATGTATCATCCGATGAGCTTCAAATTATTTGAATTGTGAGTCATAATTTTCTTCAATCATAAACTGTCCAAAACCATAAATTTTACACGTGCAAACCCAATTTCACCTGATAAAAGTCCCAGATTCCCATTTCTGAAGAACATCAATAAATATGAAACCATAAACATTTCTCATGCAGATCAACTCCAAAACAAGTCGAGGGCAAACAAGCATATGATCAGATTAATAGAGAAGCTCTACAAAAATTTTGATCTGTAACTTTAACCGCAGATTGCTAAAAATGTTAATTGTAGCCATGTTGCAAGAATGTAACTTTGTCCATACGCAGACCACAAAATTGAGAAGAAACGGCAAATAAGTGAAAAGAGCTTTTTAGATTCATTTGCCAGCAAAGGCCCACTTACTTAGTGTAACACGTTTTGCATGAATTGCACAGAGCATTCCATCTTCAAACAAATGAACCAAAAAGTCCTCCGCTGCCTACAAGCAAGAGAAACAAACAGTGAGCTGTATAGTTCTGGGATCCTTTTATTTCAGGCAAATGAAGCGGCAGATAAGCTCTTCAACTCTGTCTTGAGGAGGGAATTACCCCAGAGAAGGGCTAGAAAGGCAGTTCCTGCTCCTTATATTGTATCCCAAATTAGAATCTATTCAGAATTTAAATTCTAGAGTAAATGCATAACTCAGGAAGCAGTCATAATACTAATATATACAAATAGAAGATTTAAAGTAGAGGAACAGAATCTAATCTAATGTTGGTGACATAGATATATTTGTATGCTCTCTTGCACAATATCACATACTACTGCTGACATGAATCTAGAATTGGAACCTAAACACATGCATAGATTTATGCTTGCACATAAAAATCCGTGTTAATACATCTTTAGCCAATGAAGAGGACATGTTACCTCTTGAATTGCTACCAAGGCTTCAGCTGTCCAGCGGTTGACTTCTATGCTAAATTCCTGGGTAATTGTTCGCACCTGTAGATCAATAAGGCAATTATTACCAAGCCAAAACTTCAGCATTGTACTATGGAGCTTAAAACTCATACTCGAAGCATTCCACAAGTCCAGCCACTGAAAAAGAGTAAAGAACTAGGAAGTTTATACAATTCCTTGGCAGAATATCACTAAAAGAAATTTATGGGAAAGTTATGTAAAGTTTGTGTCAAGATACAAAATTATTTTAGAATCATTTAGCAAGATGAAAAGGACTAGGTCTCTTAAAAAACATTGAAACCATAAGTACATTAATTGATTCCCTAAGCTTGTACCTTTCCAAGTCTGTTTATAAAGATTCAAGAACATGTCAGTCCAACTTCAGTTATTAACACATCATTGTGTAGGGTAAAATACGGAGTTGTTGAGAGATTGTATCTCAGAGAGAGAAAGAAAGAGATAAAGAGAGCTCACAACTCGAATGAAGCTTGTAGCTGGGATGATTGGTTTCCAAGTCTTCTGATAGAAGCGTATTTCACGCAATGCCTTTGTTCCTGGCTTAAACCGATGTGGTTTCCTCTGACTTTGAGCCGGCGGAGCTGAAAATGAAACACATACAATTGGACAAGAAAATTAGCAACGCAGAACCAACACATCACCACAGTTAGAATTAACTTAACTAGCGATGAACAAAAAGACTCACTCTGAGGGGCACTTTTTCTTGTTGATCTTCGGCTTGGTTGTGCAGACTTTATTGGTTCATATAGAAGAGAAAGAACAATGTCACAAATTAGTAAGAGAACTAAACATCAAAATACAAGCTCAAAACAACGGATAAAAAGAGAAATGAATAGAGAAAGACCGTCAGAGAATCTAGTTAAAGAGTGAGAGGAAATATGAATAACAAACATGCTACATGCTAATGTCTATGTTAAGTATCTCTCAGGCCCTCCAGAGTCCACTGGGATCAAATCTTATAATGCCCAGTTGAAATATCCAACTTTGAGAAAACAGATAAAAATTTTCAACTGCTTTACACCAGTCATTCAATAATCAAACAGAGGACTTAAACGAAATGCATTTTCCATCGACTCGAAAACAGAAGAAAGAGAAGTGCAGAGAGATACGTTTTATTTGGTGTTTGAACATTTCCTAGGCACTAGCAAACATAATCTCGATACGGGGCTTCTAGTTTCCAACTTTTAACTTCAAACACTAGACAAGTTACAAAAACATAACAACAGAAACTAGGAACCATGTTTCTTTGCAGCATTTTCTCATTAACCAAACACGCAAAAATAAATATCACGAGAACACTATGGAAGGGAAGTACCGATGATGGGGTTGAAGGTGAAGCTGCTGGGGCGTTATTTCCTGCTTCAGAGAGACGAAATCCTTTAGGAATCCAAAAAAAAAAAAACCAAACTCCCACCATTTGCACAGCAATATTTGTTAATAACCCAAAAACCTTTCACTCCCAGCAAATTCGTATACTTGGTTACTATATCTCCGTGTTGAATAAGAGACTTTACCAGATTTTCGAACCCGGGTTCGGTAGGCCTTCTGCTTGACTCTAGCCATGGCTCAAGCGTCAGAAAGAAAAGATTCCGTCGGCGATATGGGAATTGGCCAATTGGACTTCCACTTTTGCTCTGGGAAGTAGATTTACCGCTCTATTTCAGTTTGAAATTACACCTTTTCATTTCGGCCCGTTAAGTCACCCGCTTAATTCCAAAAAATGAAAAAGGTCTGACCAATTAAAAAAGAGATAAAAAATTAGCGTAATTTATTAGGGAATTTATTTCAATTCAACTTTTAAATTTTTTGGTTGATTTATTTTAATAATTTTTATTATTAAAAGTTAATTAATTTTGTAATTTATCAGTCAATTTTTATAAATTAATAAATTATCATAAACTAAAACAAATCAATTAATTTTTCATCTAATAATTTTTTTAGTCAAATTTTAAAATTTTTTAATTTTATTTAACATGTACCTAATTTTATAGTGATTTAATATTGCTTAAATCTTTTAAACTTTAAACTTCTTATTTTAATCTGATTCGATTTTTAAAATTGGTAATTATCTTTTAAAGAGTATATTAAATAGAATTGTAAACATGTTACTATTCTACAAATCAAGGATGACATTTGTGTAACCGGCCCGATTTAACGTTAATGAGCACAAACTGGAAAAATCATAGTCACAGAACTGAGACTTAAATCATCAACTGAGTCTACGAAAGGACAACTGAGAAACACAACCAGATTGGTTGGAGGAGTCCGCATAAAATCCATTGCATGATTTCATTATCTCTATCTTTCCAAAACATCATCTAAAGCTATAAAAGGTTGTGTACAAGGAAAACGGACTACACCCTTAGAATATAGCTTTCAGAAGTCCCTGGCATAACAACTGTCAGCGAGGAAACGCCGGAAAATATCGGTTGATCAACCGATGGCTTTAGGGCTGAGATGGGGAAGGTGAACTTGGAGGCTTGAAATCCGGATACTGCGAAACACAGGAAAATAGTTCTTGTTCAGTGCTTAGACCAACATGAATATGTATTCACTTTAACTAATCCTGTGCTTTCCTTCAAGGAAATACCAGGACGGAAGAGAACTGAAATGGATAACAGTGATGGGAGTGGAGATTACATATGGATATGGTGACAGTGGCCTGGGAAACTTAGGTTCTGATTCTGCTTTAACTTCAACTTTGGGTATTGAATTTATTTGTAAAGCTGGCTCTGCAGAGGCTTCCGCTTTCTGTACACTGTCTGCAGTAGCAGGTTCTGAAACTCCCTGAGGAGGTGCAGGAAGTGCCCCACTAGTCTCAATTGATGGTAGAAAAGCCGTGCCAATTTGCTAGATGGATGATATGTAAAATCACATTACTATAGTAATTATACATTGGTTTACAAAACAAGCGTACAACTTCAAGATCACAAGATCTGTGCTTAGGTACCTTTATATCTTCAACAAGCTCCTTAGGTGCAACCTTGGTGTTCACAAACTCACCTACTAGTTCCAGCGTTTCCTTACGCTTCTGTTGATGATAATGCAAGAACTCAAACTGATGCATTTGCAAATCCAAGATAGAAGATCTAAGGCAATACTGGCAGTAAGAGGGGACACTTACCTCTGCGAAAATGAGTTTTGTGCTTGCAAATTGGACAATAGCAGCTGAGCCCAATAGTTGGAGTATTGTTTCTATCTGAGAAGATACATCCAAAATGTCAATGCTGCAACTTGCAGTCTCAACCATCTAAAGATAAAAAAGCACAACGAGACAAAGGCTCAAAAGTGAAGAGACTGTGAAACGGACCTCAGAAAATACCAATACACCTAATCCAGCAGCAGCTACAATTCCTAAGGCAACTGGCAAGGCATCAGCACCATCCTGCAAGATAATATCATGAGTAAACAAAAACTGTGATGAGAAGTTTAAGGATTGGAGATACATAGGCCAGATTCCCAACAGGAAATCTTGTAAATAAGCAATGGAATAGCGCATAAGAAGGATATTTACCCCAAAGGCATCTGTAATAGCATCAAGACTTAATAATTTCTTTGGGGCGATCCAAGGGAGGCCACTATTCTGCAAAATAAGAATGTCACCACAAATTGTCTTTTTCCTTTGTTATCAGATCAAAGGGGGGGAATGATGTGAAGGACAGAAAAAGAACATCTCTATGTACCTTCCATCCCCGGGGTCCATCAGCACCATCTTTGATTCCATAAGCTGCTTTAAATCCATTAACGGTGACCAATTCAGCAACCAATTCAGAGTTCCCATCAAATCTGGCTTACATCACAAATTAGCAGGTGAGCTTCCTAATTTGTCTACAACAATTAGAATCTGATATAATTTTTTTTTTGGGAGTAAAGGATCATCAACAAGGACGTTCTAGTCGTTTGGTTTGCAAGGAAATTGCAGAAAATTAGAGAAAAATTTACATAAAACAGTATGTTAAATTGAAGACATTCAATCAAGTGCAGTTTTGGTCAACGGTGGGAGTAACTATGACTCTTTTTAGGCAGTCAAATGCCTCAGTCATCTAATCAGTGACACACATGAATGGATTAGCAAGATTTTCATTATCCCTATCAACTATCCAGAGAAACTAAGCTAAGGGAACGGGCTTGGCGGAATCGGCAAGGAAAGAAGGCCGTGTTGAACTTGAATCTAGTCCCATTTTGTGAAATGACTTGAAAGGTGGAGGATAACTGAACCATAGGTGTCTTGGAATACATTAGCTTAGCAACTAACGAAATCAAACATGGACTTTGAGTTTGATACAACAACTATTCAGCCAATACAATGCAGGCAGTAATCTATTTCTATGTCTCAGGCAATTTCCACGAAAATATGTAATGCCTAAGCTCCAATTGCGGAATAAGTGATAGAAGAGATAAATCTCGATGAACCAGGTAACTTTCTTTTCTATACACTAGAAACTAGAAACTGATGAGGAGAGACCAGAAAACCTTACTTGTCTAGGATGAACAATGTAGTACTTTCTGGTTCCTTAAACTTCAAAGACAGCTTCTTGAGAAAACCTGGTTTATCTTCACCTTTGTAAAAAATTGACACCGGTTTCTTACCCAATCCCCTTATGTCAGGACTACCCACTTGTCTAAACTCCACCGGCGCTCTTATATCAAGTAACTGCGCATTTACGTCGTCACCTATTACAGAGTAAGCTTTTCTTGCAGACTCAACACCCCAGGGCTTTGGACTCTTAAGAACCTGAGATAGAACCAATGGAACTGCCAAAGCTGTCACACCACCTGCCAAAATTGTTGGGTTTTCGGTTGCGAAGTTGATGAAACCGTCAAGAACTTCATTCACATCAAAGGTCGATGTGGAGAAAGTCTGCTGTAGTGCTTCTTCATACGTTAAAGCTTTAGCCAGTCCAGTGCTAAGAAATGAAGATACTAGAACAAGACCTCCATTAAAAACCCTTGATAAGCACTCTGGTATACTTGGTGGGTTCGTACTTGAAGAAGTAGCAGAGCTAGTAAGTTTGATTGATGAAGTTGTAGGTACAGCCAAGATTCCGTTGGTGTTTCTTTTTCTCCGGCAAAGAACAGAAGCTGGAATTAAGCCTGCAGCATTGAGGGCCTCCATGGCATAATTCCTGATCAAGGATAAGCCTTTAACCTCTCAAAGAAATGAAGCAGAAACTTGAAGGAGGTTAAAATCTAGGCCACTCATTGGACGACAGGTGTAACTGAGATCAGAGCTGATGATTATAAGGACAGTAGATTACTGCTCCATGTCGTCGAAGGTGTTGGATTGTGTGGCTGAAAAACAAGAGCAAGTTTATAGATGTTGTACGGTAATTTGACGGCTAAAGTTGCCATTTACAATTTAATTTTCATCAAAAGATTATAAGTATGTGCATCACAATATTACTAATATCGTAAATATAATTTAAAAGTGATAATAGAAATAATAATAATTCATAAAATAATACAATTTGAATATTTCATTAATGTGTAAAAAATATTTTTAATTATATTAATATTTGATAAGTCACTTAAAATGTTATATAAATTAGATCAATGACAAGAAATTAAACAACAAAAACAATACACAGTCTTACCTTTAATTAATAGATTTATTAGAAATTGAGAGGATTTAATTTAATTTAATTTAATTAAAATTTAAAATTGATGTTAATATCACTTTTAGAACATTAACAATCCACATATAACATAATATTAATAGTGGAGATTTGGTTAAAGTTTTTAAAAAATGTTTGGTTCAATATTCGGTCAATCCGAGCCTAGCACATTGATCTCGGACCTGACTAAATCGGGCTTGGCCCAAATGCCATCCCTAACTTTTTGTTTGGTAGATTTCCATTTTATTCTCATTACAATTTAGCCCACTTGCATATTTATTTGGGCCTGAAACTGATTAAACTAAGCGTTACAGTGAGCCCTTAAACTGTTCTGCAGGACTCAGGTTTGGATAATAATACCAAAAAATCAACAGGGGCAAATATCTATGAAGATGAGTTAAGTCCTTGCAGATAAACCCACAAGTCCTTGTCCCTCTTGAAAACCCTGCCTGCCTTGAATTCATAATCGTGGTATCAGAGCAGGTAACTAGTACTCTTCTTCCTCCTCTATTCTTTCTGTTTCTTCTACTTCTACTTTAGTTGTGTTCCATGGTGTTGTATTGTATTGTTTGTTAGTTATATGTCTAAAGCTTGCTCCACATCCTATCAAGTGCGTAAATATGGAACATAAACTGTTGGGTTTCTCATCCAACGGATCAAGGTCTACTTCCTTACCTGTCTTTCTCTCGTACAAATCTCATTTCATCAAAAAACCCAAGTTCTCTGTCAAAAACCATGTGTCCATCGCCACGTATCAGCAACAGAAGCTGCAATTTTTGGGAAAAAGCTTGGTCTTTCAGGATAAGAACGATGGTTTGTGGGACACTATGAGAAAAACCCATATCCCTTTTGAGCCGGTAAGAGCTGCTGTGAAGAGAAGAAAAGAACTTCCGTTTGACAATGTGATTCAGAGAGACAAGAAGCTAAAATTGGTTTTAAAGATTAGGAAGATTTTGGTGAGTCAACCTGATAGGATAATGTCTCTCAAGCAATTGGGTAGATACAGGAGGGACTTGGGCCTAGAAAAGAAGCGTCGATTTATAGCTTTATTGAAGAAGTTTCCTGCTATGTTTGAGATTTTGGAAGAGGGAGTTTATTCCTTGCGGTTTAGAATGACACCAGAAGCTGAAAGACTTTACTTGGAGGAGTTGAAGATTAGGAATGAGATGGAGGATTTGTTGGTAGTTAAACTGAGGAAATTGTTGATGATGTCATTGGAGAAGAGAATTTTGTTGGAGAAAATAGCACATTTGATGACTGACTTGGGGCTACCCAAAGAATTCAGGGATACTATATGTCACAGATATCCACAATATTTCAGAGTTGTTGCAACTGAACGTGGCCCTGCGCTAGAGTTAACTAATTGGGATCCTGAGCTTGCAGTATCAGCTGCCGAATTAGCTGAGGAGGAGAATCGTGCCAGAGAGTTGGAAGAGAAAGATTTGATCATTAGTAGGCCACTAAAGTTCAACAGAGTAAAGCTACCGAAGGGTTTACAGCTTTCAAAGGGTGAAATGAGAAAGCTTAGTAAGTTTAGAAGTATACCTTATATATCTCCATATGCGGACTTTTCCCATTTGAAACAGGGCACAATAGAGAAAGAAAAGCACGCTTGTGGTGTTGTTCATGAGATTTTGAGTCTCACAATTGAGAAGAGGATCCTTGTGGATCACCTTACTCATTTTCGAGAGGAATTTAGATTCTCTCAACAGTTGAGAGGTATGCTCATAAGGCATCCGGATATGTTTTACGTGTCTTTGAAAGGGGATCGGGATTCAGTTTTCCTTAGAGAAGCTTACCAGGATTCTAATTTGATAGATAAGGACCGGTTGTTGCTTATAAAAGAGAAGCTTCGTTCTCTTGTTGCAGCTCCAAGATTTCCGAAATGGGGTTCAACAAAGAAAGATGTTGATGCTGAAGATGGAGCTGTGGCGTCAGCAGAAAGTGAAGTTGAAGATTGGTCAGATATTGATAGTTACATGACTGGTGATAAGCTTGATGATGATGATGACACTGATGATTATGAAGATGATTGGAGTGATGATGATGATCTGCCACCTGATTTTAATGAAGATGATACAAATGTAAAGGTGCATGTGAGCAAAACAATCAATCGGCCAGATAAATCAGTGAATAATGAAGAGAAGGTGTTGGTTCCTGTGTTTCCTGATGGTCGGCCGAGGGAACGATGGTAAAATGTGATACTTTTCTGCCATACATGGTAAAAGTTTTACTGAAGTGGGAAGATTACCCTCAGATGGTTGCAGGTTCTTTCAGTTTCTTGGAGGGAGGAAGTACTTAACCAGGGGACAAGATTCTGTAGTATTAAATACCTGACAGTCTTTTTCCAAAGCTTGATAAAAATCCAGACATTATGATACTGCATAACTGTGGAACCATCGGAAGAGATTCTATGGTGGAACCATTGTCCCCAGAACCTCTTCTTAGCATGTAATAGGTTGCCCCCTAAATGATGTAAAACAGAGTCTTTTTATTGAGCAAGCATAAGATCATGACATTTTATCAGTAATTTTGAACTCTCTTATGCTCGAGCAAATCCTCTTCTTGAAATTTGTGAACATATCATGTTGTTATCTCGACATTAAGTCCAATCCCCATAGTTATGTTTGATACCATTAATCATTCCAACCTGTGATGACCTGAGTTTTTCAATTCTAAGCCTGTGATGATTTGTAACCGTAGAACCAAATTTCAATGAGGAATGCCTCATTCCCTTGCAGGGTCCTGAACTCGTCTGACTTTTTGATTGACGTCCAGAACGTTGTTTCATAGAGTTTTCAAATTTCAGGCTACAGCAGATTTCTTACAGGAATGATAGAGAAATTTTTACTAAAGTAGCTCGCTGGACAACACAAGAATCCTCTATTGAATGGTAGTTGGCGTTCAAATTTTCAAAGTGGACCTCCGTTGCTCTCGGATTTTAGTTAGATAATTATTGGATGAAGAACTTCCTTTAGCTGCAGAATTTCTTCCTACAAAAACATTTCGATGATAAAATTAGTGCAAGTCTGAAGAGAGTATTAGGAGAGACCATGAATCTTCTTCTGTCTAAATGTGAACTCGCCTTTAGGCAAGTCGTAAGCATTAAAATGAGAGAATATTGGCAAGTCTCGGACTGCTACAGCCCAGGATCAAATCCTCTGTACTCTCTATCTTGTATTAATTCTGTTTCATGCAATCTCATTTATATAAATATACGGGACCCAGAGAAATAGATAGATGAGATCATATGAAACAGAGTAGGTACAGGATAGAAGGTACAAAGAATTTCGTTCCCTACAACCCATAATCCTCTTATTTTTCTCTCAAGTCTCAAGCTGTTGTCCCTCATTTCTTCATATCGGTGTCTTGTTTGTTAATGTTTCATCACTTATCATTGCAAATTGATCAAAGGGAATACTTCAAACCGCTTAGAGTGTTGTTGCTTGATGGGATTGTGTAATCTAACTAAAAAAATGAGGCTGTCAGTATGTTGAGAAGACAGTGGACTTGTTTCTTCTAGAGATGGAAATGGCCTAGCCCAGCTTACGTCCAACCCTAGGTTTGGTTAAGCCCGAATCGGCCAACAAAAATTTTTTAAATTATAAGTACAAAATAATATCATTTTTAGCAAAACGTGCTTAGAAAAGTTAGACCTTAGGTCGGACTAGACTTGGATAAGTCGAGCGCTAGACCTTAGGTCGGATTGGACTTGGATAAGTCGAGCCCGAGCTTGGCCCGAAGTCTAGTCAACTTGAATCTGGTCCATTGACTTTAGCTTGAGTCATGCCGGGCTGATTTGTCCTCCCTAGTTTCTTCTTATCATAAAGAACATTCGATCCTGATCTTGCTTCCATCCAGATTTGCTTAAGAGTGACCACCACGAAGGAAAAAATATTCAACTGAAGCAAATACGATGACCACTTCCAATAGCCAATGTTTTAAAATCCTTATCAGACATCGAACCGGTCGAAGGAAAGGTTTAAAGTTTGGAGATTCAACCAGTAGTGAACCGCTATAAAATTGGTATATAACAAATAAGAAGTAAAACTTACAAGAATAAGTAAAAATAAAATATTTTATTGAAATAAAAAAAATACACCAATGCCTATTATTATATAATGAATTAATAATAAATAAATATGAATTTAATATAAAACTTAAAATAACAATAAAAATCATAATTGTATTTCTGAAGGAGGTTGTATCTCATCATCATCAAAAGTTTCAAATTCTCTAATGCTATTTAAAGATTCTTAAACTACGCTTTCATCAAAAGTATTTACATCAACTTCTTCTACTACATTAATATAAATTACAAATTATAATGTATGAAATTATTCTCAATTGTAAACTTGTATTAGGTATAATTTTAACTTAAATATGATCAAAATAAGATATGAATTGAACATTAGTAGATGTTCTTAATTCATTTGTTATAATAAATGTATTTTCTTCATAAATCGTCTTTTCACGTTTATTATAATCAAGATCAGGCGATGGTATTTTTTCTTCGATTCAAAAGTCAGTATGTTCAATATAATCAATATCAACTGGATTCAATATCAACTGGATCATATGTTCTCTTTTTACTAAACATTCTGAACACATAATAGAGAATTAAAAAGTCAATAATAAAAATAAAATATTGAAATAAAAACAAAATTATAAAATACATGTTCTTCATTCTCAAATTGTAAGTAACGTAAATAAGATCATTAAGTCTTTGATGTTCTAAACAATTTCGTTTCTTTGTATGAATATGTTCAAAAATATTCTAATTACGTTTACAACCTGATGCAGAACCTATATGACTAAGTAACCTAATAGCGAGTTTTCTCAATGTTGGAGCACCGTCAGTGATTAATCTCCACCACTCATCATATTTTAAATTAATAGTTATGATTAAAATATATACTATTAATAAGTAAATAATGAATTAAAAGTATAAAACTTACTTGACTGCATTTTTTTCATCACAAATTCTCTCTTTATTGATGATCTAGAAAAACTATTTAAACCTTCACGATACTATTTAATTTTATTTATCACTTGTGATTGCTCTTCAATAGAAAAAATACCTTTGCATTCAATCACATCAAACAAACCGCTCATAATATTAGTTGTACATGCTTCTCCACTATATAAGCAATAAGGATTGAGAAAATAAGTTGCTAAGTAAATCCTTTGAGTAAGATGCTTATCTCATCGTCGGTCAATAATATCTATATAAGGCTTGTACAATTTCTCCTTCCTTTTAAAAAGATTTATAATTGTTTTGTGAGCACTATATACTCTCCAAAGATGACTTCTCATCTAAGTCAACAATCCTCAACAACCTTGTAAGTGGAGCCACAATCTTCACAATAATTAAGCAAGCATCCCAAAATTTATTATCTAGAATAATAGCACAAATTTCTTTTCCTTTTTTTACTCTTTGATAATTCATGACTTTAAAAGTGTTTACTTGTCACTAAATTTTGAAGTAATTGCTTATGTTCATAAACACTTTTCAAAATAATAAATGTAGTTGCAAACCTGGTAGCAGCGAGACTTACGATCTCAACCCAATCTTCTTACTTTCTTAACTAAGACAAAAACGTAACATGATTATACACAAAATTGTAATTTTAGATGTGCACGAAGCAAGAATAGAAATATAGTTCATACCACCAATATCTTTTAAAATAAGATTTATATAATGAGCAATGCATAAAGACCAATAAATATGCCCATACTTTGATTGTAATAAGTACCAAGCTAATACATAATTAGCTCCATTATCAGTAACAAAATGCACAACATTCTTTGGACCAACCCACTTGACAATTTCAGCGAATAATTCAGATAGAGCATTAGAACTTTTTACCATGTCAGAAGCATCAATATACTTGATAAAAGTTATTCCAATATTACAATAAAACAAGAAATTAATCAAGATTAATTATTTTTTATCAGTCCACCCATCTACCATAATAGTGCATCCTGTTGATTCCTAGCTAGATTTATATGTAACCATAATTAACTGACATTCCCTTTTTAAATCTTGAAGCAAAGGCACATGCAACTCATAATAAGATGATACCTTAAATTCTGGACTTATTGTTGTTGTAGCATCAATTACTTCTTGAAAATATGGTGAATTTAAAGCATTTAAGGCATACATAAATGATAGAACCATCTAGCCCATGCTCTTTTACATCGTAAAACAACATCATTATCTACTATAAAACTTTTTAAACTAGGTTGAGAACCAGGAGTAGCTCTTGGAGAAAAATAAGAATCTATGTCAATAGTAATTTTTCTTTTTCTTTTATCTAATAATTGTGGTGTTTCATCATCTCCAAAAGATATATCATGAGCCTCTTTATTTTCCTCTTTCTTTTTTAGTTGTTGCTGCAAATATTTTCCAATCATATCATGTACATCAAGTGGTACTTTTTTGCAAGAAGCAATATATTACCTTTAACACCAACAAGATGGTTTTTCATTCTAAAAATTTCTCCCCCTTTAAATGTAACATTCCGTTACCTATGGGAAGGTTAAAATAGTAAATAGGAGTATTTTAGTAAGAGGAAATAGATGCATTTTTATGTTCATGTATATAATATAACATGCTCATACAAGTGAATAGTGAACTATTCTGCACATGAAATTAAGTGTACATGCATTCATGAATAA
>JAOSBN010000004.1:3429383-3474736 GCA_027563595.1 Erythroxylum suave
GCTTCTAATCATTGTTATATTCAAAATAAAATTGATACTAGAACTATCAAATCTATTTTCTTAGGTTTTTCTCTAGGAATTAAAGGGTACAAATTATATAATCTAAATGCAAATAAGGGGTTTCATTCTAGAGATGTTCATTTTCATGAATCTGTTTTTCCTTTTCTCACTTTTACTAACACTTTGCAAGCTAAAAATTCACAAGCTGCAAAAGATTTGGTTCTTCCTGTTTTTGTTTCAACAGCAGAACAAAATAATGGTTTAGACCCTTTGGAAATGCAAATGCTAGTTTTGGAGGTCAACACAAATGACAATCGATCCAGCAATGCTGCAGATATCATTCTCGATCGTGTTGTACAGCAGCATCAGCCCACTGATCATCCAGATGTTCTTGATGTTCATAATGATTCTCTGAAAAACCCAGAAAACCCAGCACTTCATACTATCAACCCAGCACATATTCAACCAGCGGCTACAAACACTACTTCGCTTCCTTCACCTTCATTACATACCTCCCATCCAAATGACCCTATTATCCAAACATCAAACATTCCAGACACACAGAATTTACGAAGGAGCACTAGACTCAAAACCAAACTAAATCATTTGAAAAATTTTCACTGTGCATCAGTTTCAACTACTTCAGTCAAAAGAACCAGTCCACATGACCTAAGTCAAGTATTTACCTACGATCGTTTATCAAACACACATCAAGCTTTTTTTGTACTACTGGACCATGAAAAAGAACCGAAGAATTATAGAGAAGCAGCAAAAAGTTTGAATTGGCAAAAGGCAATGTAGAGTGAAATTGACACATTACAACGTAACAATACTTGGACGGTTGTTGATTTACCACTTGGAAAAACAGCTATAGGATGCAAATGGGTGTTTAAAGTAAAGAGGAAAGTTGATGGGAGTATTGAACGATATAAAGCAAGGTTGGTGGCCAAGGGTTGTACTCAACAAGAAGGGGTGGATTTCATGGATACTTTTAGTCCTGTTGCAAAGATGACGACAATGAGGACTTTACTAGTTGTGGATGCAACTAAAGGTTGGTATTTACATCAGTGTGATGTTAATAATGCTTTTCTTGATGGTAATTTATATGAAGAAGTATATATGAAGATGCCAGAAGTTTTCTCACATGGCAAAAATAAAGTTTGTAAATTGGAAAAGTCAATATATGGTTTGCGTCAAGCAAGTAGACAGTGGAATGCTAAACTTACAGAGGCACTGCTTGGATATGGTTTTTCACAATCTACTGCAGATCACACTCTTTTCACAAAAACTAACGGTGAGTCCTTTATGGCCTTATTAGTCTATGTAGATGATCTCGTACTTGCTTGCAATAATCTGGCTGATATTGTAAAGGTAAAGGATTATCTCCACAAAGAGTTCACAATCAAAGATCTTGGTGAACTCAAATATTTCTTAGGGCTGGAAGTAGCTAGGTCCAGTAGAGGAATCAACCTTTGTCAAAAGAAATACACACTTGATTTACTTCGGGACGCAGGGTTCTTAGAAAGCAAACCTTATTCTACTCCTATTTTACCTGAAACTAGGTTATCAAAGGATAAGGGGATACCTTTAGAAGACATTACAGAATATAGGAAAATAGTGGGAAAGCTACAATATTTAACTACGACAAGGCCAGACTTAAGCTTTGTTGTACAACAACTTGCTCAATTTCTGGACAACCCGACTGATCTACATCTTGCCGCAATACATAGAGTGCTGCGATATTTAAAAGGCAGTATTGGTCAAGGTTTGTTCTTTCCTGCTTACAGTGATCTTAAGTTACAAGCCTATTCAGACAGTGATTGGGGAACTTGTGTTGACACAAGGCGATCAATCACAGGGTTTTGTATATTATTAGGCAATGCTTTGATTTCTTGGAAGAGTAAGAAACAGAACACCATTAGTAGGAGTTCTTTAGAAGCAGAATACAGGGCTTTGGCAACTACAACCTGTGAATTACAGTGGTTGCAATATTTATTGGCTGATTTGAAAATTCCTGTCAAGCTACCTATTCCTTTGTTTTGTGACAACCAATCGGCCATCCATCTAGCACAAAATCCAATGTTTCATTAGCGCACCAAGCATATTGAAATAGATTGTCATGTTGTTCGATCAAAGATGCAGTCAGGTCTCATAGTGCTGTTACCCATTTCATCACGAAGTCAACTTGCAGACCGCTTCACTAAAGGACTATCATCTACAGTGTTTTGATCTTCTTTTAGCAAACTGGGAATATTAAACATATATTCTCCAGTTTGAGGGGGGATGTTAGAATAATGCTGTTATAATTTGTTATTAGTTAATTAATCAAGAATAGAGTGTTAGTTAGAAAGTTAGTTATTCATAGCTTGTATATATATTGGACTAACACGATAAATAAAAGATCATTAAGGATTTTGCTCTATTCACTCTAGTTTTCTGTTACTAATGGTGGAATTGGCAGTAGTTGTAGTAATCTTGTCGGACATTGTAAGTTAGCCTTGTACCTTTGACAAACATCGTAATCACAAATGAACTGACAAATAGTTTCTTTCATTTTCTTCCAATAAAAGAGTCCACGAAGCCAATGCAAGGTCTTGAAATATCCTTCATGGCTGCCTTCATGTATTTCACTCAAAATTATAGGAATAAGGGAAGAGTCCCTAGGGAGATGGATTTTTTCCTTGAAGAATAAAATCCCATGTTTTACTGTCCAAGGTCCAATATCTTCATCCTCTCCTACTAGTTGATGGATCATTTGGAGGTCTGGGTGATAGTGGTTTTCTTCATGAATGGATTCTAACCACTGTAAAGTAGGAGACAAGAGTGCCCAAACTTCAACTTGTTATTCCTTTCTAGACAAGCATTTATTGCCATATTCCCCTTTCCTGGTTTAAACTCAATACTGACACCATACCCATGGAGCTTGATAAGCCATTTTTGTGGAGCTTTTATGGCTATCTTTTGTTCCCATAAAAACTTAAGGCTTCGTTCGTCAGTCCTCACTACGAAATGCCTTCCAAGTAAATATGGATGCCATTTTTATACTACAATGACTAGTGCCATTAGTTCCTTCTCATATGTTGAAAGAGAGACTTTTACCTTTGAGGCTGGAATTTAAGTATGCAATCGGTCTTTCATTTTGCATGAGAACAACCCTAATTCCTACACCAGAAGCATCATATTTTGCGACAAAAGGAATAAAGAAATCAGGTAGTGCGAAGACTGGCACCTTGGTCATAGCATCTTTTAGTTGGCAGAAGGATTTTTTGTTGCATCACTCCAAATAAGGCATTTTTCTTGATCATTTTCGTTAATGGTCTAGCAATGATGCCATAGCCCACTATGAACTAACGATAATAAACTGATAATCCAAGGCCTTTTAATTTCTTAACATTTTTTGGTTTTGGCCAACTTGTCATGGCTTCAATCTTATCCGAATTTGCCATCACACCCTGAACTCCAATAATATGCCTCAAATATTAAACCTGTGTCTGAGCAAACCGACATTTTTCTTTTTTCACAACTAACTGATTATCCTTCAAATTTGAAATCACTACTCGAAAATGGTTAACATTTTCATCCCAATCTTTAATATAGATCAAAATGTCATAAAAAAATACCAATATAAACTTCCTCAAATATTTTTGATAGATAACATTCATAAGGGCTTGAAATGTTGAAGAGGCATTTGAAAGACTGAAAGGCATTCCTACAAATTCAAAGTGATCGTGGTGTATTCTAAAAGTTGTTTTGGTGATGTCATCTTCACTCATCCTGATTTAATGATAGCCTAAATGAAGATCCAGTTTTCTAAACCATCTTACACCATGTAATTCATCTAAATGCTCTTCGATGACAGGTATGAGAAACTTATCCTTAGTGGTCACTTGGTTAAGTGCTTGATAGTCAACACAAAATTTCCATGGCCTATCACTTTTTTTAACTAAGAGAATTGGTGAAGAAAAAGGACTCCTACTTGGTCAGATGATCCCTTATTCCAACATTTCTTAGACCATGTGCTTGATTTCTTGCTTCTGAAAATGTGGATAATAGAAAAATCAGACTCTGATTGGCCTACTACCTTGTTGGAGGGGTATTTGGTGATCGCACTCTCAATCAGGTGGAAGCCCCTTAGTAGTTCAAAAGACCTCTAGAAATTCCGATTAAAGTTGCATCCACTCCGCTTAATCTTGTCGCTCTTCCTTAGGTAGGTTAATATGTGAAATTTGCAAGAGGATGCCTTTACGACCACTTTGTCGAAGTGCCTTGCTAAAGGCTTTCTCTTAAATTAATGAAGCTTTTAAACTCCCTATACCTTGTAATGTCACCACACCAATGTCACTCTTGAACTTTATAGCCTTTTCCTTAAAATCCCAAAAGATTGGACCCAATTTTTGAGGCCATTGAGCACCTAGTATTGCATCACATCCTTATAAGGATAAAAGTAAGACGTCTATTGAGAATTTGGTGTCGTGGAGGATGAGAGGTACTCGTCGATAAACTCCAATACTACTCAACTTCTCCCTGCTAGCCACCATGACCCTAAGCATAGGCCCCAACTCACATGGAAGTCTTAAAGATCGAGCCACTTTCTCATGTAGATAGTTATGAGTGGATCCTGAGTCCACAAACACCACAATTTCTACTCCGACCACCTTCACTTGAACCCGTATTGTCTATGGTGTGGGTACTCCTCTCAAAGCATGAAGTGAAATTTAAGGAGAATCCAACTTGTCATTGGTGAATCTAGCTTCTTGCTCTTCATTGTCGTGGCTCAAGGAAGTTTCGATTTCCTAATCTAAATCGGTGAAAAATAGCTTCTTACATTAACGCCTGGTCGTAAATGGCTCATCACAGTGGAAGCAGAGACCCTGTTGGGTTTCTTCCTAAAGTTCAGATTAGGTGAATTTTTCAGACATTACTGGTGTTAGAGGGAAAGGCTCCTCCGGTTTTTGTTGTCGATTGATCCCATAGAAGGCTTTTACCAAGTTCATTGGTCCCCTTTCTAGTGTTATTGAGCGTCTGATATGGTGGAACCCTGAAGCTCAAAATTTGTAACCTTACTTTCAAAGACCTTTACTAGGCCGATAGCTCAACTAAGGTTTCTAGGTCATTGGGCATGCACATAAGCTCTTATATTCTCCTCGAGCCTACTAAGGAAACATCCCACCTCTTGCTTAAAGCACCTATTTTAGACAAGTTCGACTTGATCTTCAGGTTGGGTATTCTGAAAACCAAAAAACTATTCTGCCCCACAAATCCAATTAATTGGCTCTGCTGATCCATTGTACTTTGGAAAATTCAGTTTTGCTAATTTTGGGGTAACATTCCCATTCATTGCTCCCTCGTCAGCATTCTTTCGAACATCCCTAGACTCGTTGAGAGACGTCTCCTCTTTAGCGTGAGACATGTTTGCCACCTGCTTTATAACTAATTCCAATCCAACGCTCAAGCTAGCAATCTGCTGCTCCAATCTAAAAAAATCATAATTGCGTTGATTGTCAACCATACCTAACTCTGATACCAAATTGTTAAGATACAATTGGATCCATAGCCTTGACCACGTCCTGAAGTTCAGGCAGGTCGTTGGAGAGCTATTTTGGAAAGAGTTGGAAAGACGAGTAACAATCAACACAAAGTTTTAGAAAGATAATAGTTCAATTATTTATTCATGACTCATGCCTTTTATATATGCTTACAAGTAACAGTTGTAAACCGAACCCCATAACTTAGGCAAATGCATTGACAACTTCCTAATAACAAATGGTTGACCTAATCTTAAGGAAATAGAATAAAAACTTATCAAAGTCGAAGACAGATTTCGTAGGGGACTGCTGCCAATTACATCTCCATTCCCTCTTGTTATGCATTATGGCTTCATGGTTTTGATTGTAGCACTGCTCTTCACTCATTTTTGTACATGAGCTAAATGATGGCACTATGGATAAAATGGTGGTCACAGGCAGACATGCTGAGGAGTGTGACTTGATTAAACATTTCGAGTTCTTTGTTCTCACATTACCTACCTTTTCAATATCTTCTGCTTCTTTATTAAAAAAATACATGGATTTGGAAGAATCAGTAATTCATGCGCCATGCAACCAAAAGATGGATAATTGTAGAGTCATCATCCTTTGAATCAAAGTTTGGGGACGAGACGTGGCACAATGTTTAGTAGCAGTACAAGCACTTATTTCAATTATTTTGTTTGTTTTTTGATTTTCTGCTTCATTTTGTTGTCTTAAGTAAAAAAAAGAAAAAAGTTTATTTGGATAAAATTAATAAAAATCATAAAAATGTAATTCGTTTTTTAATTACATTTTCTTATCATAATTTGATTTATCATCATCTACATATATACTATTAACTATTAATCATAATTTGATTTATCACCATCAACATATATATTAGTAATTATTTAATATCAATTACTAATAAGAATCTAATAATATTAATTTTATAATTACTTTTAAAATATTTTTAAAATTAAATAATTATTTAATAAATATAATTTAAATTTCAAATATATGAAATATATAAATATGAAAATTTTAATAATTAAAAGATATTTAAAATAATTATTAATTTATAAATAAACTTTTACTTATTAAATTATTTATTTTAATTATCATAAAAAATTATTAATATTTATTAGTAAATATTATGTAGGAGATTGAAATAAAATTATTTATTTAATTAATTTCTAAATTTAATTTATTTTTAAATTCTATCTAATATTTAATTATTATTATTATTATTAATATAATTACATTGACGCTATCAACCAAATATGTTTTTGTTTTATTTAAAAAGTTAAAATAAAATATTTAAGATAAAAAAACTAAAAATTGCAATAAAAATAGAAATAAACTCAAGCGGTTTGCTATATAATTATAAGTGTTTAAAAATATTTTACTTATATAAATTATTTTTAAAAATTAGTTATATTCAAAAAGCTCAAATCCATCAAATTAAAAAAAAGATTCAAATTCAGATTCAAATTCAAATTCATACTTTCAGCTTAAACTAATATATCAACGAACATTTCTAACATAAGTCAAATTAAACTTTAATTACAGGTCAATTGCGACATGATCAACGATTAATGGAAACTTAACAAAGGTCTTATTTTGAAAATGAAATATTACATATTTTTGAATTAATTTAAAATTTTAAAGGAAATTTACTCAAAATTAATTTTAAAAATTGGTTCACTACTAGAGTCTACAGTCTATCTTTGAAATAATTACCTAAATTATAGATTATTATAAATTTTTAAAAATTATTTTATACACAGATTAGTTAATCTAACGGTTCAAATGTTAAGGTTGAACTCAAGACTGGAATTATGGTGAAAAACACTAACAGTATGGGCGAGCTTACCGAAGATACCTTAACATGTACGAACGTACTCCTGCGAACCTAATACATATAGTCCAGAAAAAGAGTAAACACTCACATCCCAAGTTTTGTTTTATGTTAATGGACACAATTGAGATACTTTATTCTGGTTTGTTCCTTGTTTAAGGTGGTTCGATCGTTATGGCTCTTTATTTCTTGTTCTTAACTTCTCTTTTGGTCTGATGAGAGTTCAGTTTTGGAATTATAAAAAGATATGGTTTAATAGTAACGTATAAGTTAAGTTTTTTTTTGAAGAGTAACATAGAAGTTAAGTTTAACATTATATTTAGTGAAAGCTATGGAGTACAAAGTTTATTATTATAGAATATAAATATGAAAGATATGCACTGATTAAAGTTTATTATTATAGAAAATAAAGATGAAAGATATGCACAAATTTTAAATATCAGAAAGATAGTTATATATTTTTATGAGAAACCGATACCAATCTTTTAAAAATTAGAAAGGAAATTTTGAGGTTTAATTATAAGGTTAAACTGATATTAGATCATTATAAAACTGGTTAAAATTTGAATAAAATTAAGAAATTTGAAACATAATTGAAAAATATTATTTTTACCCATAAAAAATTTGAAGTTTAATAAAAAAAGGGTGTTAAATAAAAATTAATTGATTTATTTTAATTTATAGGAATATATTAATTAATAAAAATTAACGGAGTAACTAATAAATTAATCAGTTTTAATAACAAATGCTATTAAAGTAAATTAAATAAAAAAATTAAGAATCAAACCGAAAAGTTGAACAATTTAAAGATTTTACGGTTGAATCGGTTGAAATGGTTAAGTTTTTTAATAACCTAATTAGTAATTACATCAAAATTTGCACAAAAAGGTTGACTAACGAAGAAATTAAGATATGTTTAAACTTCTGTAGTTTAACCACTATAGCCAATAATAAGTATACTTTGATTTGTAAAGAGTGGCTCGTATATTCTTTAAATCTAATCGAATCATATTTGCTCAGTATGCTGATTTTGTTGACTCTACAATAAAATAATTACCTAAAGCAAGACAAGCCCCCGACTCAACGCAAGTAGAAACCAACAAAAGCACTGACGTGTGCATGCACGTGCGATTTTAAAAGTAAAGATAATCTCAATTAGGTGAGGCTCGTTGCATATAAAAGGATCTACAGGTCGTATGTTGAGGGAATCAGAGTTGGTTCAGAAGATTAATCTTCCAAGGCAGTGGTTGCTCACTCTCCCTCAAGGGCTTCCCAAGTTGTAACCTCCGTTAATTACTTATGGATACTTATAGAGGCAAGTTGGGAGCCACTGAAGGAAAGTAAGCAGCCTATGCCTTGCCATCGAGCATCCTTTATCAGCTCTCAATATCAATATCATCTCATGTTCGTTGCTTTTCAGTTTTCACTATATACATATATATGCCTTCAAATCCTTCTTTGGGTCCAGCTTTCTTAACAAAATTTCACCCTTGTCTTCTCTTCAGCTGATGTGGATCCTTAAATTTTTCTATGCATGCATGGTAAAATTCAAGAGAAGAAGAAATTATGTAAATATAATACCAGATATATATGTTACTGCTTGAGTTTCTGTCCAAACGCGAAGGGCAGCGATGAAAGTCTACTCCTTTTTTTATGTTCTCGGCGTGCATCAATAGGCATCAACAATTGTTGCCAAATTCCAGGATTTCTAGGTTCCATCATATATAAGAACATGCTTCCTTTCAGCTCCTACTGTCTAGGACAAAAACTGTTGACTTCCATGTCTGTTTCGACATGATTTCATTAAAAGACCACAATCACATAAAGCTTCATTGAGTTCAACCTGAAAGGTCTGGTTTCTCAGTTGTTCATTATGGTTAAGCGGATTAGCAAAGCTTAGAGTTTATTTTTGTTTTATTGTAATATTAGCCTCTATGTAAGGGAGTCTTGGGATGTTATATAACCATGTCTTGATAGCAGGACATTGATGAAACATTATCATACTGCATATGTGCATGTAATTGAATCTCTTTTCTTATAAACAAGGAGTATTCGCTTCATTTAATAGACTTTTAGTGCAAGTCTAAGTGTTAAATATTGTTGCATGAACATGGACTCTTCATGTGAGTACTTCGAAAAGAAAATTTATGTTCATCATTTACATTGGATGTTAGTAATTGCTAATATATCAAGTTGGTTGATGTGATCTTTCGATAAAAGATAGAAGCACTTGGATAGGATTAATTAGATGTATTAGTTAACTTTATTAAAATTTAAATTAGAATATGGAGAAAATTTGTTAAGATTTATTGGATTAAATTTACTTTGATATGATCTATCATTTTGAGGTTTATCGTCTCATTTTAAAAATTAGTCACCATTCTAGGAAGAGTATAAATAAGAGATCAAGAGTTCACGTTTTGGTGTGTGGTATGATATAAAATTAGGCCATTTATATTGAGCATTTTACATAAAGATGATTAGTAATTGTCACGTAAGTCTTATCTCTCTTTATCATCATCGAAAACATCTTAGAGAAGTCACCTTTATGTTCGATGTGAATTAGGAATTTGTGGTGGTTATTTCCTCCATAAATTGGATACGAAAATATCTTACATCTCTAATCGACCCCTATTATTGGACTATATCATATTCATGCATTCAAGTTGTTCTTATATAGCTTATAGAAAAAACGTGTCATCCTATCATTGTTCCTTTCAACCATTTTCTGATCATAAATGCTTTAATTATAAAAAATGTTTTTAATAATCTTATAATACTAGGAATGGAAAATTGACCATGGCTCATGCTCAACTTGAATTTAACAAGTTAGCTTAAGTTGACTGAACTTCAAATTGGGTTAGGATTATGAGCTGAGTCAAGTTCGAGCTTGAGTTTCGTGGCTTGGCCCAACCTGAAGTTTGACATATATAAAAGCTTAACTAGTTATGAGTCAACCCTAGTTCTTTTCTTCTTCTATCATCTCAAGCCTCAACCATTAGCCATTTATGATTCTCCTAATCTTGCCTAAACCTGCTTCCTTGTTGCCTCTTCTATAAAATTGTAAGAAATCAAACTCTCAAACTTCAATCTTAAAAGCTAGTTTATTGGTTTTGTATTTTGTTATAGCTATTATCTAATAAAATACAAAACTTGACTGAGTTTTCTTGACTTTTGTCTCATAAAGCTTTTTTTTGTAAAGTATGGAGGCCAGCTTTGAGGATTGAGTAACAATCTTCTCAAAATATGTCCTTTGTAGAATATTTATGATTCGACAAAACAAAAATATCTTCCTTAAAAAATTTGTTGATAGATATGATGTCATGATATGTGGGAGTTATTGAGCTTTGTCCACTAATATCATAGATTTGGCAATGGAGATTGGCGAGGGATGATGACAGTAATAGAAAGGTGTTATTAGGTCAGGTTGAGTAGTCACTACAAGAAAATTATTGATTAGTGATTGAAAATTACGATAGAAATCAAACCGTAGCAAATTAACGACGGAAGATCATGTTCAGTCGTAAAATTGTCAGGAAAATTTTCATTTTGCTATGGAAAATATATCTATTAGTAAATATGGAAGAAAATTATCTCAGCAAATTTTTCAACAGAATATAGCAACAGAAGACAATTTCGGCCAATAATGAAGATGGGAATGCTTTGCGAAATAAATAAGTTTTGGGTTATTGACAAAATACATTTTTTTTGGTAGATTCCATCGGTAAAGTTTAGAGTAAATGTCGTCATTTGTTTCAGCTTCAAAGTTTTAAAACAAAAAACAAAAACGATGTCATTTGGTTTCCCCTCCATCATAGCTAAGTTATTTTCTTCTCTTCTATAGTCCTCGTCTGACCATACCTCCTCGTCGTCCCACCGACATCCTTGTTGTGCCATCGTGCATCCTCAACATGCCACCGTCCTTGACGTGCCAATGTCCTCATCTCTGTCACTACCGAAGTCCTTGTCATCTTTCTTCAAGTACTATCTCTCGTTCCACCACAACAGTTGTCATAGTGTATGTTGTATACTTCTCTTTGGTTAGTTTGAACTGTACTTTTAAGGTTGGTTAAACGTATTAAGCAAGATAAGTGATTTTGGATTCAGATGATGTGATTTTGTGAACAATTTTCACTTGTAGGAATAGTCGATTTGTACCAGTTGACAATAACGTCACTCACACTCGTCGCAAAAGTGCACAGATCTTTGTTTTAAGCATTAGAGTTATTAGTTTTGCAAGTAACTAAAAAGTTTCAGCTCTATTCTCCAGTTGAAATTGGTCGTTGGAAACTGATGAAGTTCATAACCTTAAAAGGTATAAAAACATATAGTATGACATGATGACCTTAACAAGGGTCTCTCCAAATTTCTCCACTTACTAGTACTCTTCGGACATTTGCCATCATGGAAATTCAACTTGAATACTTAATAGAATCCTAGTTTTTGCATGGCACCATCTATAGTAAATCCAAGTAATAGGGGCCAAGCTTAAAAGACATAATTCTTTTGCACCTAGAACCATTGATGAATTACAACATTCTATGCTTGTAATATTGGAACACCAAGGAAGAATGTGAATGCATCAATAAAGTTAACATTCCATGGCATTGCGTTAGTGGCTTTGAAGTTTAAGAATTTTTTACTATTTTTTAATTATATTTTGACTATAATGAATTACTAATGGTTAATATTGAGAGTAAGAGACTTATATATGAGATAGTGGTGGTCATTTTCAAACCAAAAAAGGAAAAGAAACTAAATTAAGTTATAATTGTAACTTTAAATGATGCTTAATCAAATATTCAAATGAGCATAACTCCTTTTGTTTACATAATAAGGCAAAATCCTTGTTTTTTTTTAATGTTAAAACTAGAATATAACATGTTCATAAATTCAAAATTTGGCTATTGTTCGGTTATATATTTGCACAAATGATTAGGTAATACCTAAACCAAATAAGAAGATTTGTTTTATGTTTCTCATTTGAACTTATTCATGGAGAAAAATACATTGAACAAATGAGACATTTAATGTATTCTGAATTGGTGCATATTGTTATTATAGACCTAAATAGTTTGAAGGAGTGAAAATGGAAACCAAGTAAGAGAACATATATAGGAAGGACAATTTATTCCAAAGAAATTTATGGTATAGTGGAGTTATTGGAGAAGCATGACTTCTAATGCTCTATACTACTACTAAGGCAAGTTATTTTGATAATTTTATGAAATTGTAGATATTGTCATATGTTTGTTTCATCTAAGAAGAAAGTGTGATTGGTGGAGGGTTATGAAGATGATAATTTAATAGATTTTACAATGTAATTGTACTAAAGATCATTTATGAATCTCCATGTAAATAATTTCAGAAAATGAGAAAAATGCTAATATTTTTTTTGTAGGCCTTATTTTGTGTTGAAGAGCATCGCCTATCATTCTTCTTTGTAGTCTGTAGTTATCCATCTATTTAAGTAAGTCATCTAACTAATGTCTACCATATGTGTAGCTTTAATAATACATTAATTAGTTGCGTTTGAGATTTGTGTGAATGCAAATTAAGGAGGTCTTGATTTTGTATTGTTGTTTAAAATATTCTTATAATCATTGATGATTTTTTATGTTCTTCTTTGATAATCTAAGTATTTATGTTTGGGTTATGTTTGAATCATTGATAAGTAGATGTATGATTACATAAATATTTACTGTATGTGGAATGAGATTGAGATCTTATGGATGACTTGAGGCATAATAAACCCCTAAGATGATGTATAAGCTGGAAATCCATGATACAGCTCCCATGAAACTTATCGGTGAAAAACTCCACGTGCCTGAGTCACAGCAAGAGCTTGCTTTCTTGATTCATAGGTATAAACAATGTCAGATACTATAGTATTGGAATCAATTGTAGGTATTAATTCAAACATAAATACTTCAACTTCAAAGTAATTAATTCAAAGTTAGTATTAACACAAGAAATTCATAGGTTTAATAGACATGACAGTTCTTTATATAATAAACCCCTAGGACGGTATATAGGTTAACTTGCTTTCTTGATTTACAGGTGTAAATAATGTCATGTACTATAGTATTGAAATCAATTGTAGGTGATTAATTCAAACATAAATACTTCAACTTTAATACGATTAATTCAAAGTTAGTATTAAAACAAGAAATTCATAGGTTTAATAGATTTGACAGTTCTTTGCATAATAAACCCCTAAGATAGTATATAGGTTAGAAACCAGTGATGAAGCTCATTATCAGTGAAAAATTTCATGAGTCTAGGAGTCAAAGTGATAACTTGCTTTCTTGATTCATAGATGTAAACAATGTTATGTACTATAGTATTAAAATCAATTGTAGGTGATTATTTCAAACATAAATACTTCAACTTCAATGTGATTAATTCAAAGTTAGTATTAATACAACAAATTCATAGGTTTAATAGACATGACAATTCTTTGAATAATAAACCCCTAGGATGGTATATAGGCTGGCAACTATGGTATTGAAATCAATGTAGGTGATTAATTTAAACATAAATACTTAGGGGTTGTTGTGTAAAGTCTAAATGTTCTATAAACTTAAGAGACATGAAGGATACTAACTATAAAATCACTTTTTAAAATTAACAACTTTGCATAAATGAGTAATGTTGGTAGATCTTAGATGTATAGATGATTAACACTTGATGATTTCATTAATCCTGAGTTTTTTTTGGGAGTTGAAGCTTTTATTCATTATACATGTTCTTAACCTGCATATATGGATGGCCCAAAGATTAGATGTTCATATAAAAAATGCAAAGATATTCGTTTCCTTCCTATTAATGAAGTAAATGGCCATTTGTTGAGCCATTGATTTGTAGTACCTCAAGGGGTAATAAAATAAACTCGTTAGTAAATTTTGATAAGTTTGAAGGGGGATTAGATTTAGAACAAATAATGTAAGTGCAATTGAAAATTTTTACATGCAAATGGTTTATGATGCAACCGATTATATCTTTCAGGAAAATAAAGAAAATCTTAAAGAAGAACTAAACCCATATGTAAAATAATTTTTTGTCTTACCACACTCAGCTGACTAAGAATTATGGCCAAATTGTGAGACAATGACTCAATTATCTTTAATTGCTTGAAAATTGAACATAAAGTCTGAAACGCATATTTCTTATCATAATTTTGATAAAATTCTTAGATGGTATAATGAATCATTACCTCCTAATCATACAATGGTTGATAGTTTTTATAATATGAAGAAACTTATTAAGGGTTTATTGTTGCAAATTGGAATGTACGTTGTATTAGCGAAATGATGTGGAATTATAAGAGTGCAAATTTTGTGGTCAATCTAGGTTCAAGCCTAGTTAACATTCTATGAAATAGAAATTAGTACGTGGAAGTGGATGTATTATTCCCTATTAACTCCGAAACTTCAAAGGCTATATGCTTCTAATGTTACTACATCTTACATAAGATGACATAATGAACATGAACAAGAAGATGGAATAATGAGTCATCTATCGGATGCACTGACATGGAAACATTTCAATAATACTCATTATGAGTTTGCAGCTAAAAGTCGAAATGTTAGGTTGGGATTGTCGACGGATGGAGTCCAACCTTTTGGTCAATTCGACCAACAATATTTATCATAGTCAATCACAATTACTCCATATAATTTGCCTCCAAGGATATATATGAATGTGGCATATATATTCTTGACAGTGATTGTACCAGGGCCTATAAATCCAAAACACAAATTTAATGTATTCTTACAATCATTAATATCTGAATTGCAACATTTTTTGGAATATGGTCTGAAACAAAATTTTGTGTTAAGAGCAATTTTGATGTAGACTATTAGTGATTTTTCGGTATTTGCTATGTTGTCTGGATGAAGCACAGTAAGGAAATTGGCTTGTCCTTATTGTGGCAATGATTTTGATGCATTTTATCTTCCAAACAAGGGCAAAACATGTTGATTTGACAACTATAGGAAATTTCTTCCTCCAAATCATCCATTTAGACTTATCAAACAAAATTTCATTAAGAACATGATGGTATAAACACCTCCTCCCCCTCACAAAGATGGTGAAGAGATATTGCAGAAGATTGATAAATTAGGGTCGATGAAAGTTATAGAATTTGAAGCTAATGAAGTTAATATAAACATTAGTAAAAACTTTGGTTGGAGAAAATGAAGTATCTTTTAGGATTTTTCATATTGGAAAACTAATTTGATATGTCATAATATATATATATATATATATGATGTATATTGAAAAAAAATATTTTTGACAATTTGTTCAATACGATAATGAAAATTAAACGAAGGACAAAAGAAAATGCAAAATCACAAGCTGCTTTGAAACTTTTTTGTAGAAGGAATGAGTTAGATAAAGATCTTCTCACCGTTAAATATCCAAAAACATGTTACACTTTGGATTAAAAACAAAAGAAAATTTTGTATGAATGGTTGAAAAGTCTAAAGTTTCCCAATGGTTATGTTTCAAACTTGGCAAGGTGTGTAGGCATGACGATGTACAAATTATTTGGGATGAAAAGTCATGATTGTCATGTGTTTATGCAAAGGCCAATTCCAATTGTATTTCAGGTATAAGGTTTAGAAAGTTATAACATAATTAAGTTTGTTTTTTAAAAGCTTAATATCATCTTAAACAAAATTGGTCGAAAGGGAAATTCTAGTAATTTTGTGCAAATTAGAAGGGATTTTCCCTTCACGCTTCTTTAACTATGGAGCATCTACCTATGCATTTAGCACATGAGGCTAAACTTGCTGGTCCAGTTCAATATCGATGGATGTATCTGTTTGAGAGGTAATTATAGTAAATATTTAAATTGAAGTAATAATATGTTTTAATAACATAATTGTAATAACCCTATTCGCTAATGTAGGTATTTGCATCACTTGAAGAAAAAATGTCAAAAACAAGGCTAGAGTTGAAGGTTCGATATGTAATGCCTATTCAGTGTAGGAAGCAAGTACATTTTGTTCACATTATTTTGAGTCACATGTGTTCATAAACGAAAGAAAAGTTCCTCGTAATGACGATGGGGGAGGAACAGGTGATGCTAATGGTAACTTGTCCATTTTCACATGTCCTAGATGAACATATGGACGTTCAACAAGAAGAATGTCAATAGAAGAAGAAATAGAGGCTAATCATGGTTACATTTTATTGAACTGTCAAGAGGTTCAACTTTTCATACAGTAAGTTGAATTTGATTTTGAAATTTAATATTTGGGTTTTGAAATTTAGTATTATTCATAAATGAAATACATAATAATGTTTTTAGATTATACAAGGAATGGTTACGCGAGCTAATGCCCGGGAAAACACAGAATGATATCAATAAAGAAGTTAGAAGACATTTTCCTCGATGGTTTTGAGAAATATGTAAGTTTTCACTTATAATTATTTAAATGATTGAATTATATGATTAAAGTGTTAAAATGACATGATACTATTTAATATGATAATTTCTTTTGTGTGGGCCTTAGAAAATCCAATAGAGAACAAGTTCCTATGTGATCTTGCAAAAGGACCTTTAAGAACTAATAAATCGTATTCGGTGTATTTTGTTAATAGATTCAAATATTATACAGAATATCATAGTCATAACATGGCAATAGTAAATAGTGGAGTTTACATACAGGTAGAATTGATAGATTACTATGGTAAAATTATTGAGATACTTGAAATTAAGTACCCTACATTGCTAATAAAGTGGAATGTGATATTTAAGTGTGGTTAGTTTGATTCAAATCCTATGTTGGTACAAAAGTGCATCACCAATACAATCTAGTTGAAATCAACTAGTGAAGAAAATTTAGACAATTTGAACCTTTCATGTTGGCGATGCAAGCGATCCAGGTGTATTATGTCCCTTTTCTCGACTTACGACGAGATAGGTCAGATTAGTTGGTCATTTGCAAAGTTAAACCTAGAGGTATTTTTGAATTATATGGAAAAGGAGAACAGAAAATTGAAAGTGAAGCATTTCAGGAAGATGTTTATAAAATAAATGCATATATTACATATGACGAGAATGAACCTTTGAACGATCCAAATAATGAATATGTAGAAATTTTATTTAGAGAGGATGAGGAGGATGAGAGATTTAACGAGGAGCTTGAGTTTGATTCTAATTCTTCATAAAAAGAAGAAGATGATGATTTTGATTTACAATTAAGTGCTAATAACAATTAATTTATGTTTGTGATAGAATATTATATTTAATAAATCAATTATTGAAGCAACAATATATTCTTATAAATTGAATTAAAATTGTTATATTTTTTTGGAAAATTCAACAAAATATGAATTTTAGGTTCAAAAAACAAGATACGATGTGACCAAGGTTCAAACCACGATTTGGAGCCAGTTACATTCCAAGTGAAGTATCTGATTCTACAACTGCAATAGAATTAACTGTTGTATCTCTAACTACTACACTTGCAGATGAGGCATCACCTTCCGCACCTGTTATTACACCATCCACCACCCCTATACCGATAGAGATGTCAGGGATAAACGATGTGGATGAAGGAGACAACCTCCAGTCTGGAGTTGAGGAAGTTGATGGAAGAACTTACATCACAATTGTCAACAATCTATAAGTGAAATTACATGAAATACCATATGTTTATAATTAGGTTATAGGTTTAAATTTAAAAATGATATAAAATTGTTTTTATATTAGGTTGATTCCGTTTGGACTGTGCTCAAGAAATAAAACATCCAAATTTAAGAAGATAGATCTTAAGGTTTATATATGGAAAAATATCTCTTAGGTGACAAAAGATTTTTATTATCAGGAATTTGAGGTGCAAAAAATATTTTTTGTAATTAATTTTTATACATAAATTAGATAAATATTATAGGTTATGAGTACTTATCATATATTTTCTATTTTTTTCAAAAAGATTTTTTAAAGATTCTGAATTTTCTTGGTTATTTATAAAGTATGGGAGAGACGATCTCGTACACGTTATAGAGACTTTGTTGGTGTGATACACAAGACTGGTGTATGACCTCATTATGTTTCTGAAGAAATATGGAGTCGTTGAAAGCAGTATTGGACATCACCCAAGGCAATGTCTATTTTAGAGTGTAATTCTACTAACAAACGTGGAGGATCGGGAGGAGAGAGTCTTTTCGTACACACTGAAGGACCTATTACTCACTACAAGCATGCAGAAAGACTTGTAAGTATCTACACTTTACACTTATATTTTGATTTTTTACTTTAATGTATTTCAATTTAATTTGATGTGTGAATTTCGAAATAAAAATATGGGTATTATAGAGAATGATAATGTTATAAATGTCTGGTGCCATATATGACTGTGTTGCTAAGTTACTTTTTTTGTTCAATAAGGGGTAAATATCATGAAAATAGAGAAAATTCTGCCAAAATTTTTAAAATTGTAATTCACTTATGACATTTTGTTTTGATGTAGGAAAAGTCTATGGGCTGGAAGTCTACACCCCGTCAACTCTTTTTGCACACTCATCCTAACAAGTATGACAGCATGACCTTTGTTAATGCCAAATGTAGAGAACTAAATGTATGTGAAATTTATGCCTTAATATTAATGCTTAATAATTATCATTTATTAACATAAACATTGCCTTTTGATAGGACCAAATATGAAAAAGCATTCAACGATAGTCTCAACAGTATAAATATGTTGAAGAGAGTTAAACCTATCTTTATGCAATGGGTGGTAGGGACCGTCGTGGAAGGATCTTCAGCTTAGGTTTATTTGCAAACACATGCTATTCGCAATCCTCCACATCTAGTACAACAATTTCTAGTAGGCGATCCGTATCTAATGAAGTTCATGAGCTTTAGAGCACAGTACAAGCACTGGCAACTCAGTTGCAATTATCGAAGGAGTACATAGCCCAACTCTGTAATGAGATGGATGAGTTGAAGGGGAAGGGCAACACCTCATCGCAACATTCAGAGTATTCGCATTCACCAAATGAATAGCGTAGTTGTAATCATTTTGTATGAATTAAATACTTATTATTGTAGATAATAATTTTTTATTATCAATTAAGATAATTTTTACTTTATATTACGATTTTAACAAATTGAATGTAGAAACAAATTAAAATATTATCAACAAATAGCTGATATTTGTATAAATTAAACATTAATCATAACATTATCAAATAAAATTAACTGTGGGAAAAATTTAAAAACAATATCAGTAAATTTACCATTGAAAAAACAATCTACGTCAGTAAAATGCAGTGAAATTATCGACGACCATTCAATATTGGTCGATAAAGTTAGTCTTTAATTCACCGACGAATTTTTGTGTCCGTAGATAAGTTTACTGACAGAAAACACTAGTTCGTCGCTAAAATTACCCACCGAAAGAGATCTTCCGTCACTAAATTTATCGGTAGTACATAAATTACCATCATTAAATATAGTGATGGAACAAGAGCTGTCTGTCGATAAATTTGCGATGCAAAATCTATACTCTGTCATTAATTATTACATACGGCCATTTCTCCTACGATTTGTTCCGTCGGTAAATCTAGTCACTAACTTAGCTTACCAAGAGAAAACCTTTATATTCCGCCGGTAATTTCCGCCGTTAAATCCCATTTTTCTTATAATGAGTTTGATCTTTGGGCAAATTTTAGGTCTCCTAAAATCTAATCGAGTTCAAGATCAAGTAATATAAGCCAGATCAAGTTTTATGATAGAATTGGGCTGCTTATAAGAGGCTTTAGGCTAGGCCCAAATAGCCTTAGGACTTCTACAAAACACTTTCTCACATGTTTCTCCAGATTAATGTCACTAAATTCACTAACATTTCACTTTTAAAATTTTCGTTTTTCTCTACTAATGTTGGTCATCTTCTCTTTCTTTTTATCACTTATTTTTCTGTTAACTTTACCGAACTAAAACAAAATAAGGAATAAATAATTTTTGATTTGTTGAAAGAAAATTAACTTAACTATCTTGCTATTTGGATGATGCATGGGATCTTATACATAAGGCCTAATAGTTTAGTTAGTTATTGGATATAATAAACTTAAATATTAAAAATACAGATAAGTATGCTAGAATTAATTTGAGTATATGAGTTATAACTTTTAAATTTTAAGGGTTAAGTATGTCTAACTATTTCTTAATATATGAATATAATAAATAGTCTTAACATATCAAGAGTATAGGCATAGTTATTTAGTTATTATACGATATATACAAATATTGTAGTATTGTATATAAAGTAGAGTGGCATTACATATTAAGTGTTGCTATAAGAAAAGAATGTTTGTTTAAATACTCCTTGTCCTTCAATTTTCTTCTTTTTTCTAAAAAAACTTATTTACTCTTCTTTTATTGTGGTACTAGAGCACTTGAATTAGATTAGGAAGAAAAGAAAAGTTAAATTTATCACCAACAATTTATTCATATGAAAAATTTGGTCCAAACCATCAACTAAGTTTTGTGGTGAGAATTAATTTTAAAGATGATTTAAGAAAGCACATTTAGTTTAAATATCAGGCATATCCAAAGAAGGAAACGAAAAATGAAGTAGCTTTGCAATTGATGAGTCATTTGGATTATATTTATAATATCACCATCTGAGATGTAAATTAAAGTGAGTTATATAAATAAAACTTTAAAAAAATTTAGTCTAATTAAGCATATAAATTTTTTAAAAAATAATTATGAGAAAGATAAGTATTGAATGATGGATATAAATCTTATGAAATTTACAAAATAATTTTGATAAAATTATTAAAGAGTTAAATGAATTTAGTAAACATAAGGAAAAGAAGCGGTTTATGTGAGAACTTCATTAATAGATTTGTATGTTCTCAAGGAGTTTTAGTTAATTTCTAATAATTTTGAAAAATAATATATACTATTTATTTCACAATTGACAACAACAATAACAACAACAACAACAACTTCATAGTAGAAATATTACTGAGATATAGGTCTAAAGAGGTCCAAAAGTACGTAACCTTACTCCTAGACCCACGTAGAAAAACATTTTTGAAAATAATTTGAATAAAATAAAAGAAAAATATATAAACAAATAATTGCATAAAAATAAAAATAAAAATATAAAATATAAAGATAAAAATAAGTGAATAAATAAACACACAAGAAAGAAGAAAAATAAATAAATAAAATAGACAAGCAATTGAAAGAGGAAACATATGAAAAATAAATAAATAACTAAAAGGGCAAGTAAAGTACTATAAATAAAAGTATTTAGGATAAATACAAGATCCTATAATCAAAGGAAAAGACTTAAAAGACCGATGAAAAGGGGGACTTCTTTATGTAAGATCCTCTACCTGTATCTTAGTTTGCTAAAGTTTTCTATTAAGGGTCAAATTCTAAGTAAGGTCTAGTACGGTCATATCATACCTGATCATCTCCCCTCAATTCTTCTTAGGTCTTCCTTTTCTTTTCTTACAATCCTTAAGCACGATCTTATCACATATAGGGTATTAAGATGTCTCCTCTTAATATGCCTAAACTACTTAAATCTGGTCTCCTTTAATTACCATCAATGTCAGCTACTCTCAACTTGTCTCTTACTGTTACATTATAAGATTATCTCCTCTTATAAGATTGCTTATCCAATAGAACATTCTCATCTCTTCTACCATTAATTTATGACTATGCACTTATTTGATTGATCAACACTCCACCTCATAGAGCATGATCAACCTAATTGCTAAACAATCGAATTTACCTTTTAGCTTGAGTCGTATTTTCTTGTCATATAAAACTCCTGATGCTCACCTTAATATGATGTGGTGAACTATGTCATCATCTATCTTGTCATTGCTTTAGATGATGGATCCAAAGTACTTAAAACAATCTTTATATGGTGTAACTTTTGAACTAATCTTTATATCCACATCGGATGTAGCCTTATGACCCAAAAAATTACATTATAAGTACTTAGTCTTAATCCTACTTAGTACTTAGTCTTAATCCTACTTAATTTAAAGCCCCTCAACTTTAGCCCATCCCTCCAAAATGTTAGCGTGACATTAATACCCTGCTTTGTTTCACCCACTAAAATAATATCATTAGCAAACAGCATACACTAAGGCACATCCACTCGAATATTCTTTATAAGCCATCCATAACTATTGAAAACAAGAAAGGGCTCAATAAGGAACCTTGGTGTACCTTAATATCAATTAAAAAATGTTTTGTGTCTCTTCTTGTGTCTTTACTCAAGTCTTAACACTTTTATACATATTCTCAATAACTCATATATACGCCACAGGACAGAAACCCTCTTAACTTCTAAACACCTCCACATAGCTTCCTTAGTTATTTTGTCATAAGTCTTCTCTAATTCAATGAAAATTATTTATAGGTCCCTCTGCCTGTCCTTGTAATATTTCCATTAATGGTTCAAAGAGGTGTATAGCTGATAAGTTGTTATTTTGTGCTAACTTTGGAAATAAATCTTTTCAATGTGTTGAAATTTTTACTTAAAATTAGTCAATTTGTTTCTTAATTGAAAATTAGTCAATTTGTTTCTTAATTGTTCTCAGATGATTTTCAACACATGGGAGATGAATTTGAATAAAAAAGATGTAAGGAAAGCAAAGGCAATTCGAATTCTCATATGGAAAAAATGTATTTAACTAAACGTGGGCACGTGCAAAGGAAAAATTTATCTGCAGAATATGATTTGAAAACAAATTCGATACACTTACAATTTTAATTATTTTGGAAATCAAGTTGTTGTCTTTTATGTGGGGATCTGCTATCTGCTACCTGATTTGGAAGAGAGGTGTATCTGATAAAATAACGATAAAAGGGAAGACAAAAACCTTGCTAGACATATCATCTTTTCACGTTTTTCTTCTGCTTTTTGGTTTGAGGAGTTTTTGGATTTTTCTAGAAAAATTGCAAAGATGGAGACAACATGTCCTGCTACTTTTCTGTTGGGTTTTACTTTTGTTATGAGTAGTTAAATCTTTCTTCCTAGTTAAAGGGAACCAATGTTATCATCTAGTATATGTGAGATTTTCTGAATAAAGTTTATTTCATTGATGAATATTAAGTGTCTTTTGTGAATTGATTACTTTAGGGTGCGTAATTAGGAATTGATTGATTTAATTTATAGCCAGAATAGTAGGATTTGAAGTTCAGTTTTGCTAATTCAATGTGACAACTAGGATTACCATATTTACATTAGGGATTGGAAATTCTTAGAAAGATACTTATAGACTAAATAAGTATTATATGTTGTCTTGCTCATTGATTCTCTTGATTCTTAAAGCTGTTAATTAATCAATCTTAAGATCGTATCTAAGTTGTTAGTTAATAAGAGTGATTAAAATATATGCTTCTATTCATTTAATCCTAAGAGAGAACATTACTCAATGAGTATTTATTAATGGACTTAACTTTATATCAGTGATCCATACTAATTTGGTAACATAAATGACCCGAAACTAAAGTTTATTCATGAATTTTATAGATCTGATTATTTTTGTTTATTTCCAATTTTTGTTGTTTTTAATTTCTTAAAATCACGTAATTCAACCCCCACCCCAATTTGTTTTAGTTTTTAACTTGTGAAACATTTGCTAATAGATTCCTTGTAGGAACGATCTCAACTCTTCACTAACTACATATTTCATATTTAGAGTTGGTATTAATTTGGTTGCAGGCGACAGCATTATCAAATTTTGGTGTAGTTGCTGGGGATTTCTTAACGGTATATGTACGTTACATGAGTGGACAAGACAACTCAACTGCTATTTGATTCAGAGATAGAAAAAACAGCTAAGAAGCAACGAAAACTAACAAAACAGAGACAATAAGTGCAGAAGAAGGAAAAGATGGTTGTAAATCGTACCCTTCGTGAACTAGCTACCCCTACGGATGCTCAACAATTCCATTGATCAATTTTCCAAATTTAGGGGACATACCTTTGAACTGACTTCAGGGCTGATTCATTTATTACCAATTTTTTGAGGTCTACTGGGAGAGGATCCTTGGAAGCATTTAAAGAAATTTGATGTGGTTTGTATAGGTATGAATGTGACTGAGGAGCAAATCAAACCAAGAGTCTTCCCATTTTCTCTCAAAGATGATGCTAATGATTGGTTGTATTATTCTGCTAGTGAAAATATGCAAACATGAGCTGAAATGAAGATATTTTTCTTTGAAAAATATTTTGCAACATCAAGAGCTGCCAATATTAGAAAATAAATTTTCGACATCCGACAACACATGGGTGAGACCCTATATGAAATTGGGAAAGATTTAAGAAGCTTTGTGTTGGTTGCCCCCATCACCAAATAAGCGATCAACTGTTGATTCAATACTTCTACAAAGTTCTTTTGCTTACAGACAGGAGTATGATTGATGCTGCAAGTGGTGAAGCTTTGGTTGATGTAACACCAATAACTTCAAGAGATTTGATAGCAAATATGGCTTCCAATACACAACAATTTAGGATACGCTCTAGCCATAGTTTAAAACAAGTGAATGAGGTGAATGTGTCAACGTTAGAGAAGAGATTAGATGATCTTACATCTTTAGTGTGGCAATTTGTGGTCACAAAGAAAAAAAAAAGCAAGGGCGTGTGGAATATATTTGATATTGGGACACTCAATTGATGCATGTCCAGTTTTATAGGAATAAACTACATAACAAGTCAATGTCGTGGGGGGATTTGTTGGACAAAATTAAAGGAAATATGATCCTTTCTCAGACACCTATAATTTAGGTCGGCATGACCATCCAAATTTATGTTATGGGAACTCTCAAAGACAATAAGCTATTGTAAAATTCCAACAATATAGGCAACCTTATGTTCCTAGACAACATCAACAAATGGCATCCAGTTCCGAAGGTAAGTTTTAGTTAAATCTTTGGCCACTAACACCATGATATTTCAGCAAGATACTCAAGCTAGTATTCAAAATCTTGAAAATCCATTGAGCCAAATGGAAATAGCCATCAATCAGTTGGAGGCACAAAGTTCTGGAAAATTTCTTGCTCAAATAGAAATTAATCCCAAGCAAGGTGTCAAAGTTGAAATGTTGCAGAGCGATAAGGAACTGAAGGAACCTTCTCAAAAAATATCCAAGAGAGAAATCAAAGAAGAAGCAAGAAAGGAAGTATCGAACTAACCAGAAAAGACACATTCAGATCTGCAGAAATTTGTTGTACATCCTCCTTTTCCTAGTCGATTCACCAAAGCAAAGAAAGGGGAGCAAGAGAAAGAGATATGGGAAACTTTCAGAAAAGTCCAGGTAAACATTCCTTTGCTTGATGCCATTAAATAAATTCCTCATATGCTAAATTTCTTAAGGAACTATACACTTTAAAACACAAAATTGATATTTGAGGAGAAAGTGCAATTGGAAGAGAATGTTTCAGCCATACTGCAGAAGAAAAAAAATACCACCTAAATGTCAAAACCCAGGTACGTTCACTATTCCATATAAAATTGGTGATTTGAGAATTGAAAAGGCTATGTTAAATTTAGGTGCGTTAACAAATGTCATGCCTTATGATATTTACAATTCCTTAAACGTGAGGCCTCTCAAAGAAACTAATTTAGTTATTCAATTAGCGGATCATTCAAATACTTATCCAAAGGGAGTGTTAGAGGATATCTTAGTTCAAGTGGGTGAAATGTTTTTTTCAACTGATTTCTATATTTTGCAGATGCGAAGTGATGATGTATCTTCTTCAAATCCAATTTTATTTGGAATGTCAACTCTTGGAAACCAATAGAACGAAAAATTAATGTTCATGATCGATCATTAACTATGGAATTTGATGGTAAATTAATTAAATTCAATATATACAATGCCATAAAATTTCTAGATGATGAACAACATGTTATTTCTATGGATTTTATTGACACTTGGGTGTAGGAAAATTCATCATTAAATGGAAGAGATGAACTTGAGACAATTGGTGAAGTAATTATCTTTTGTGGAGTTGTCCCGAAATAGCTCCAAGCTACTGCCTTCATTGATTTAACCACCTATGTTGGAGCTGAAGAGTTCACCTAACCATCTTAAATACATTTTTTTGTAAGCAAGATACGTTACCTATTATAATTTAAATAAACTCACTCTTTTGTGGGAAAATCAATTGATTCAAGTGTTAAGACAACACAAAGAAACCTTCAGATGGATAATGGCTTATTTAAAAGGCATTAGTCCTACTATTTGTATGCACCGAATTTTGATGGAAGATAAAGCCAAGGAGGTAAAGCAACCCAAACGTCATTTGAATCCACCTATGATGGAAGTGGTGAAAAAGGAAATCTTGAAGCTTCTTGATGCTGGACTTATTTATCCCATTTTAGATAGCAATTAGGTAAGTTCAATCCAAGTAGTTCCAAAGAAAACTGGGGTAATTGTAATAGAAAATAGTGATGGTGAGTTGTTACCGACTCGTGCTCAAAATGGGTTGATAGTTTGCACAGATTATAGGAAGCTAAATTCGGTTACTAGAAAAGATCATTTTTTGCTTCCGTTGATTGATCAAATGCTTCAAAGATTTGCAGGTAAACCTTACTATTGCTATTTCGATGGTTATTTAGGATATCACCAGATTTTGTTTGCACCAAAGGACCAAGAGAAAATAACTTCCACATGTCCATTCGGCACCTTTGCCCACCAAAGATTGCCATTTGGGTTGTGTAACACACACCAGCAACATTTCAAAGGTGTATGGTAAGTATTTTCTCTAATCTTGTGGAAAATTATATGGAAGTTTTCATGGACGAATTTATAGTTTATGGAGAATCTTTTGAAACATGCATTATCAACCTTGAGAAAGTGCTTCAACGTTGCATTGAGACTAATTTGGTTTTAAATTATGAAAAATGTCATTTTATGGTTGATCAAGGCATAATTTTAAGTCATAAAGTCTCTTTTAAGGGAAATGAGGTCGATAAGGATAAGATAGATGTTATCAGATCTTTACCTTACCTTGTGACTGTGAGGGAAGTTCGTTCTTTTCTTGGTCATGCAAGATTCTATCAATGGTTTATCAAAGATTTTTCTAAGATTGCGCAACCTATGTGTAGATGACTCCAAAAAGATGTGAAATTTGATTTTGATGAGCCAAGCAAGATTGCATTTAATGAACTAAAGGGATGGCTCACTACATCCCCAATAATTAAGCCACTGAAGTGGGACATTCCCTTCGAATTAATGTGCATGCCTTAGATTATGTAGTTAGACTAGTTTTGGGCCAAAAAGTAGACAGAGTACCTCATGTCACTTACTATGCCTCCATGACCCTTAACAATACTCCAAAGAATTATTCCACAACAAAGAAAGAAATTTTGGATGTAGTTTTTAGGCTGGAAAATTTTCGATCTTACCTATGGGGTGCATAGGTGATCATTTATTCATACCATGTAGCTCTGAAATATTTGGTGACTAAGTAAGAAGCAAAACAAAGGTTGCTTCGATGGATCTTACTCCTACAAGAATTTAAGTTGGAAATATGCGACAAGAAGGGAGCTAAAATTTTGGTGGCCAATTATCTCAGTCGGATCACTCCAACCAATGCATCTGATGCTCTTCAAGATGAATTTCCATATGAAAGTCTCTTTGCAATTCAACAGGTAATTCCATGGTATGCTGACATAGTAAATTTATCAGCGACTAAGTCCTTACCTAGTGATTTATCTAGAGCTGAAAAGGATAAAGTTAAAAGAGAGGCTAAATATTACATATGAGATGAACCTCATCTTTGAAAATTTTATGCTAACCAGATTATTAGAAGGTGTGTTGCAGATGATGAAATTCCTTCCATATTAAATTTTTGCCATTCATCTGTGTGTAGGGGACACTTTGGTCCCAAAAGAACAGCTAGTAAAATTCTTGAACGTGGTCTATTTTGTCCCAAATTATTTTATGATACTTACATGTTTTGTAAGTCTTGTGATCGTTGTCAAAGAATAGGTAATCTAGGACAAAGAGATCAAATGTCACTTACAAATATCCTGACATGTGAAATTTTTAATATATAGGAAATTGACTTTATGGGTCATTTTCCATTATCTTTTGCTAAGACTTATATCATTCTAGTTGTGGATTATGTGTCAAAGTGGATAGAAGCGAAAGCTACTCATAAAGATGACGCTAAATTTACAGTCAATTTTGTCAAATCTAACATTTTTTTCAAGTATGGAATACTTCGAGCTATAATTAGCGACAGGGAAACTCATTTCTGCAATAAAATTGTTAGAATATTGATGAAGAAACATGATGTCTCACATCGTATTTTGATTACATACCATCCGCAGACAATGGAGCAAGCTAAAGTCTCAAATCATAAAATTAAATCAAATTTGGAAAAATAGTGAATCCGAACAAAAACAATTGGAATTTACGTTTAGATGATGCCTTATGGACATATCAGACTACTTACAAAACTCTAATAGGTATGTCACCATATAGGTTAGTTTTCAGTAAACTTTGTCAATTTCCTGTGGACATAGAACATAGAGCCTACCGGGCTGTGATGCAGTTAAACGTGAAATTTGTAGAGGCTAGTAACAATAGGAAGTTGCAATTACAAGAGTTAGAAGAGATCCGTAATCAGGCTTATGAAAATGCAAAAATTTATAAGGAAAAAAACTAAATATTTTCGTGATAAAATGATTTTTAGGAAGAAATTTTCATTAGGACAAAAAATTCTTCCTTATCATTCAAAGTTTTAGTTATTTCCAGGAAAATTACGATCTCGTTGGCTCGGACCATTTATTGTTACTAATTTGTTTTCTTATGGTGCGGTAGAAATCCAAAGTTTATACACTTCCAAGGTGTTTAAGGTTAATAGACACCATCTGAAACCATACTATAAGAACTCTCTACTCAAGAATGCAGAAGAGATAGAGCTGGTAGCCCCAACCTATCTTTGATCAGGTAAGTCAGTGAGCACGTTCAGCTAACGACTTTAAAAAAGCTCATTTGGGGGCAACCCAAAATTTTATGCTCAATTTTATTTCTATTTTCATTATTTCTCCATTTTTAATTTGTTTATTTTATTTTGTTTCAGCTGTCAATTTTATTTCATTCCCTTTAGTATTTTCACTTATTAATAATTTCAATTCTAGTTCAATTAAAAAATTCCCTTTCTTGTCGCCCACTTTCATTTTACCGCCTAACACATTTTTACCTTCACATTTTCATTTATCTCTTGCTCTTACCTTCACTCACTCAAAATTTCACCCACCCTCTACCGAATTAGTAAACACCCATATCTTTCCAATGCAAAATCCAACCTTTTACCCTCTTCCCACCGTAACCAACCCATTCCCTAATCCATTTTTTTTGGTCAGGTATATGGTTTCATTTTCATGTTTCAAGACTGCAAAATCACAATGATTGGAACCATGCCATGCAAAAAGAGTGATTCATACAAGTTAGCTTCACTAATCCCAACGTTGATGACCACTTGATCTCCATCAAACACCACAGCTGCAGTACTAACTCCATTAATTCCTCTGATGCCCGAACCAACACCAAACCCTACAACTAGGAATTGCACTCGAAAAGGTAAGCAAATTGAAAGGAGAAGCCAATGGAACTCACGAAGTGGAGCTTTAACTTCATTTTCAATTGCTAGAGGGCAACCGAAGATTTCAACAACTAAGCCAACACAAAATCTACCCCTGTCAGTATTTTCTGACCTACACTCTTGAAGCTTTACAAATTCGTAATTCTTTTGAGCAATTGGTTGGAAATTTTTGTTGGAATGTGTTTATTAAAATTTACTGTCCTACATATGTTGAATAAACAAAAGAATTTTATAGCACCTTTCAATTTAATTCTCATGAAGAATTCGACTAGTTTACTGAAGGAATTGTTGAATTTAGACTAATAGGAAAGGAATTTACGTTATCTGTTGTTGAATTTAACTTGGCTATAGGTTTTATATTAGCTAATGATGTAAAAAATGAATCATTTGTAAGTTCATGATGTGATTATTATAGTGATTTTCATACATCTGACTTGTGGACTCAGTGGTCTGTTAACCCTCATCCATATAATGCTAGTGCATCTAAAAGTTCATATTTAAAAAATCTTGTTTTCAAAATCATAAATCGACTCTTAGTGTACAATTTTTCAGGGCGTCTAGATTCTATGGGTACACTTTCTAAGGCTAAATTTTCTTTTTTGTGGTGTATGGACAAACAAATTCCTATAAAGTTGGGTTTTTAGTTTCAGACACAATTTCAATCTGTGTTAAACAAGAAATCTAAACCATTAATATTAGGGTCACACATCACTCAATTGGTAGTTAATTTAATTTATTAAACCCAAAAAATACTAACATGATTATGGCTTGTGTCATAGAACCTTTGGATATGGAATGTTAGTGCAAGATGGGAATCGTGGACACAAGTCATGGGAGGATATCCTTCACTAATCCAGGTCCAGTTGTTCCTTCCAATCCATGTCCAACCATAAAGAGTCGAATTGTCCCAGATACACCGAGTAGTAGCCAACCTCCCCAAGCCAATTTGGAGGCTTGTTTAACTCGACTTAAACGTCAGATGCACCGAACGGAGCACAATTTGATAGCATATTAGGCACATCAAGGATTTTAACCTCCTTACCTATCAACCTCATGATTTCGGCGCTCAACTCATAGAGAAGCTTTCTTTTCTCTCCTCTTTTCTATTTTCGCTTTTTTTATTTTATGTCATTACAACGGGGACAATGTATGGACTAGATGTGGGAGTAGGGTATGTTCCATATAACTGATAGCTAGGAATCTTTGTTGAAAATTTATGTATGCTTATTGACTTGTTTGCAATTGATTTGCCAACTTCGATACTTTCAAGACTTCCATTTTAATGACTTAAGTAGTGTGTATAACTTGAGTTGAATTTATTTTTTTAGGACAATAAACGCCACTTAGTTAACAAATACAAGTGTATACATTTAGTCAAGGTTTGACAAACATATAACTAAACATGGCGTATAATTATGGTGAACTACATTAACCTGTGAGTTTTTGGCCCTAAAAGGTTGAAACATCTATATCAATCTGTATTTCTTTGATGTGTGATTATCTTCTAAGTTGAATTTTTCTCCAAAACTTGCTTGGAACCGACTTAAGATCACATCTATACATGTGTGCATAAAAAAATTATAAAGGTCATCTTTGTTTTAACTCTTTAGCTTAAAAATCCAACTTAATTCAATATCCTTTGTTAAACCTTTAGAGCTGAACCCTTTTTCTCGATAAACTCATAATAAACAACTAAAACTTCACATATCCTCACCCATCATAAATGTAATTAGGCATTCTAACCACAATTTATGTCAAAATTATTGGGAGAGATATGGAAAGCAAGGAAAAGAAAAAGATGAAAGGAAATTGAAAAGATTGAAATTTGAATTGTGTGTTGTACTGCTGTCTTTAAATATCAGTGCATTGATGAAATAATAATAATAATAATAATAATAATAATAATAATAATAATAATAAATAAATAAATAAATAAGCAATAAAGAAAACAAGTTATGGAGTGTAATCTATCTCTACGAAATGACATTGTTGACTGCTTGGAGATTGAAATTATGTCTCCACAAGTGGTTAGATGCTTTGCTAACGTTTATGATTTTTGCCCTTTCTGTTTAGCAATCCTTACCTTTACCTATAACCCAATACAACCTTAAATAAAGCCCTTTTGATTTGTGCATGTTTATATTTCAAGTGGTGAAAAGTTGATGAAAAAGCAAGCATATGGTATAATATTTGCATTAGAAGAATTTGAGTGAAATACTGAACCAATAAACACTTGAGTGATTTGAATGAAATCCAATACGTGAGAGTTTGCTATAATTATATGTTGGTTTGTTAAATATGATTGTCTTAAATTGACTTTGTGTATATTTATTTGAATGATTAACTTTGGGGTATTCATTAATTACAAAATTGTTTAACTCTTGAAGTGTGCACTATTTACTGTTGTAAGACTTGGAATAAAGAAAGTTGATTAGTTGGCCAATTGATTGCAAGTATAGTTTGTCGAGTACGAGCAAAAGATTGGTGTGGGAGAATTTGATAAGTTGTTATTTTTGTGCTAACTTTGGATATAGATCTCTTCAATGTGTTGAAATTTTTACTTAAAACTAATGAACTTGTTTCTCAGTTGTTTTTAAATGATTTTTTACACATGGGAGATGAATTTGAATAAAAAATATGCAACGAAAGCAAAGGCAATTCGAATTCCCAGTTGGCGGAAAAGGTTTTGACTAAGCGTGGGCACATGCAAAGGGAAAATGTATCTGCACAATCTGATTTGAAAACAAATTGGATACACTTAGAGTTTTAATTATTTTGGGAATCAAGTTGTCATCTTTTATGTAGAGATCTACTACCTGATTTGGAGGAGAGGTGTATCTGATAAAATAACGATAAGAGAAAGGACCAAAACCCTGCAAGACATATCATCTTTTCACGTTTTTCAATGATCCATACTAGTATGATAACGTATCCAAAACTAAGGTTTGTTCATCAATTTTCCATATATGATTATTTTCTTTTATTTCCATTTTTTGTTTTTATTTTCTTAAAATCACATAATTCAACCCCCTAATTTGTTTTAGTTTTTAACTCGTGAAACATTTACCAATAGATTCCTCATGGAAGTGATCTCAACTCTTTGCTAACTACATATTTCATATTTAGAGTTGGTATTAATTTAGTCACAATTGACAACATTACTAATGGCTTCTACTGTCGACCTCCCTAGCGTGAAACCAAATTGATTCTCTAAAATAAGTGTTCCTTTCTCACTCTTTTCTCAATCACCCTCTCCCATCATGGTGAGACTGAATAGTTTGATGCCTCCATAGTTGTTATAGCTTTGGATGTCCCCTTTGTTTTTGTAAAGAGGGATTAGTATGCTAATTTCCAACCATCTGACATTTTTACAGACTTGAGGATCATATTAAAAAGCTTGTCTAACTGAATAAGATCCTTTTCTCTTAAGCTCTTTCACACCTCTATAGGTAGCTTATCAAATTCTACTATCTTTCCACTCTTCGTCTTCCTCAAAGCTCCTTTACTTTCTTTTCTCGTGATTTACTAGTAATAAGTGAAGCTACGATATTTCTTAGAAGTGCCAAGATCACCTAAGGAAATATTATCATCTTTGCATTCATTAAAAAAGTTATGGAATTATCTTTGTCATCTTCTCCCAATGTCATTTTCATCCACTAGCATACATCCTGCTTCATCTTTTATACAATGATTTGATCCAAGTCTCTAGCATTCCATTCCCTAGCTCTTTCTAACTTAAATATATCATTTTCTTTATCCTTAATTTCCAATAGTTGGTATAATCTCTTGTAGGCTTTACTTTTGGCTTCTAAGACTACTTCTTAGCCTCCTTCTTTGCTAGTTTATAACTATCTCTATTAACTAACCTCTCTGCATCCATGTTGCTATCTAATAAAGCTTTATAGGCAGCCTTCATGGTTTTTACCTTTAATTTATACATCTTCATTCCACTACTAAGACTCCTTTTTACTACCCCTGGGTCCTTTAGAAACTCCCAAAGTCTCCTTAGTTGTATTCCTTGAAAGACTTATTACTCCCTCCCATTTCTAGTTAGTTTCTATTTTTCTTCATACATTACTTTATCCCTAAGTTGTTCCATAGCTTCTCCTTTTAAATTCAACCATCTAACTCTAGTACACCTCTAAAGACTTCTCTTCTTTCTCCAATCCTTAATTAACATCTATAAGTAATAATCTATACTAAGTTGACAAGAATACGTTAGGTATCACTTTGCAATCTTTGCAACTAGGTTGATCGTTTTGCCTAAAATTTCACCAGATGCTCCTCGTTTTTTGTTGAAAAAAGAGTTGGATACTACCAAATCAAATGCTACCAAAATTCCAAAAAAGTAGTTCCACTATCATTCATATCATCATACTCAAAACTCCACGATCATAAGAATATTTGTCCAAAATCGCCCTTATATGGCCATTAAAGTCTTCTCCTAGAATGACTTTCTTGTTAGGGGGAATCTTCTGAATTATCTCATCTAGCTCTTCCAAGAATTGACACTTAAGTTGTTCTTCTAATCGCACTTGGATGTGTAGGCACAAACCATATTAAAAACAATATCTTTCACCACAATCATTAACGATAAAATCCTATCATTAGTCTTATTTACCCCTACAACACGATTTGTGAGTTCCTTGGCAACCAAAATACCTATACCATTTTATTGCCTCTAAGACCCAAATAATAAAGTTTAAACCCATTAATTTTTTTCATTTTAGTTCTTTTGCACTTTATCTCTTAGTTACATACTATATGAATCTTATATTTATCTAAAATCTCCACTAATGCCAATGACTTCCTTGTAAGAGTCCCCATATTTCAAGAACCTATCAGCAATTTGACAATATTTTCTCTCCTCCCACTCTCAAAACTCACCTAAGGACTAGCCTTAGTGCTATCATCATAAGTCAAAGCAGCCACTCCTATGATAACACCCAACACAAGCTATACAAGATAAGCACAACAAGGCCCTAAATGATGCTAAGACTACTCGAGAAAAGAAATAAGGAATGAGCTTTAAAATAAATAAATGGGAAATAAATAGCAAAAATAAAAAGGAACGAAAGCAATCACAAAAAATAATAAGTGCAAATATATATATGAATAGGAATAAGATTCAACTCTACTGCAAGAAATAAAAGAACTTTCATAAGCTTCTAATAAAGTTGCAAAGGAGCTATAGAGTCGTGAAGGCAAATGTCAAAGATTAAAAACAACAAATGAAGAACTAAATATAGAGAACACTATCAAAAGATTGACTTATGAACTCCATGGTATGCAAACATTCAGTATTCCCAAATGATATTGCAATCCTTTAGATTATTCTGTACACAAACAAATAAATAGCTAGAGAAAAAGAACTACTAAAGTTTGAAATCTAACAATATAAGCAAAAACCTATAAACTTAAACCTTGGACCTAAAAGCACAAATTAAAATAACAGGGATACATACAAGAACAAAAGCAAGTTTTAATATGTGACAGGAAGAGAAAATTTTAAAATCCTCAAAGCAATCAAGTTTGGAAATACTAAATTCTGAAATAACAAATATATGCTAAAAATACTAACAACCTAAAAGCCCCAAAAAGAAGAAGTGATCCTTACAAATGTACGCCTGAAGTTGATAATGGATGAAACAACACAATCCTAAGTTGACGCTTAAGAGAGAAAGGAAGTGAAAAGCAAAATTGTAAATCCTATGATTTGACAGAGGGAAAAGTCGAAGTTGTTTTGTGTAGAATTATATAAGATAGAAATATATTTAGGTTCTCATAAAAAAATTAAATTCATAGCGCAATCCAAAGTTAAGGAAAATTCCAGAAAATGATCACCGATTAAAAAGAACTTGAAATCAGTTATTAAGTGGGGCAAATCCTCAAACCAAACAAACTAACAAAAACACATTCAAAAAAACACAAAAGGTATGAGAAAACGATAGAGAAAGAGAGAACCTTTGGATCCATGGTATATCTGTCTAATTAACCAAAAAAGTTTGTTTCTTGCTTCTAGTTGTGACAATTGTTAAAAGCATAGTGTGAGAGAGAAAGAGGGAGAGCCATTTACCTCCTTACCCTTAAAATTAGCTTCGAAATTTCAGATCCCAAAACTTGTTTCTTGGGTTGGGAATGAAACAATTTGAACTAGGTTTTATGGCAAAAGCACCATTATTTTGAAAATTAAGTCTCATAAGTTTTCAACTTAAAGATTAAGTTTGATTACTTGATTGTAGGTATTTTAAGTTAATAAACATGGATCCATTTGAATAGTGATGTGTTTATACGAAAAGCGATAGATCTATGATATTGTCCTGACAAACCTAAAATTATGGGTATCTTCTCTTACATACCCATAATTTGTCGTAGACGCGTATATGAGTAAAATTAAAATTCTAAAACTCAAGTAATTACATCAAAACTTTAATTAGACAAAAGTAATTATAAATTTTACTTCCTTTAAACCACTTAAATTTTAAAACCCAAAACACCAAAACAACGGATTAAACTTTTCACAATTTTTCACAAATCATATTAATCCATAGATATGTATACTTTATGATTGTTTCTACTTACAATTCATTAGTTTCATGATAATTGTTGAAGGTAGTGCCCTCATATCAATATATATATATATATATATATATATATATATATAGATAGATAGATAGATAGATACATTGATAGATAGTTAAACTGCATTTATGAAGATAAAAGGATATTATATTAAAGAAGAGGCCGAAACTATATAAGTAACTTATTATAATATGTAACATAGCTACTTATTGAATTTAAGAATCGTAATAATTTATAATAAAATTGAGACATATATATATGCATGGAAAGAAAGTTCCTAATCCCATGTTTTGTTATGTTCCAACGGATATGAGGAATATTGTAGTTAGGGAACGTAGTTTCATGGACTTAATGGTTACGACTGAGATACTTAAACCTGGTTTGTTCCTTGTTTAGATGGACTAACCGTTAAGGCTCTTTGTTCCTTGTTCTTTCCTTCCGTTACGGTTCAATGAAAGACTTGTCAGAGTGCCATTTAGGAATCAGCAGGATGTGGTTAAGTGATTAATATCATGGTACGCAGACTCTTGAATTCGAATTACTAAACAACCTCTTTATAAAATATAAAAGAAGACTAAATATCCTATCGTAATAATAATATATTGTCTAAATTTTGCTCACAATTTACTAAAAGTCATGTGAAAAAGTTACCAAAATTTTGTATTAAACTACCCATATTAAGTCAGTTTGCTGGTCTTCTGGACTCGATAATAAAATAATCACTTACGCAACCCTGACTCAACGCAAGTAGAAACCAACAAAAGCATGAACGTCTGCATGAAATCATGCGATTATAAAAATAAAGATAAATCTTAATTAGTTTAGGGTTTTGTGGCCTATATAAGAGGATCTACATCTCATTGTTGAATGAATCAGCAAATTAAATTGGCAATGAATCTTCCGAGGCACTGGTTGCTCTCTCCCCCTCAAAGGCTTCCCAGGTTGTAACCTTCGATACTTAATTACTTACGGAGTCTGTAGTCCATATCTTACCGATATGATAGAGGCAAGTTGGAAGCCATTGAAGGGGAAACGAGCAGCCCATGCCTTGCCATCGAGCATCGTTAATTCATCAGCTTTGCATATCAATATCTTCTGTTTTTATATATCTCGTAACCTTCTTCCATTTTCTTTCTTTTCAGTTTTGCTTTTTGACAGATTAAGTAGAGCACGAGGCAGTAGAACAAGTGATTACCCGATGATTCTTGTGCCAGTATGATGGGTTTCGTCACATGTATGGGGTTGTGGCGGCGGCGGAGGAGGAGATGGCGAGTGAGTAAGTACTTAAAATATGTAGTATGGTCCTAATTTTCAGAGCACGATGAAAAGTTTTGAACTTGTCTCATACAATAGCAAGATTTACAATTAACAGAAATGTAATACTTTATGAATTTGTTTTGTATGTTTCAGGATTTCACTCGATCTTCATAAGTACATTCTGCTTCAGCTCTATATGAATTCAAATCTCAATGGAATTTGCATGCAGAAGTCCACTAATTTATGAGCTACCGCATATATACATGTTGGAATTAGACTTGGAAGGCTTAAAGCCTTGAGCTTCTGACAAATAGCAAGTTCTAAGCGATCAAATCTTTCACTCTCTCGCGTAATCTTGAGATAGTTATTCTGGTTCAGTTGTTCCTAAAGGAACAAATTTTAGCTCTTTTCGTAGTTAATTTTGTATATTAACAAGTAATTTATAATTTATATTTTTAGTATGAACTTGATTACGGAATCAAATGCAAAAGTAGAGAGATGTTTTAGTTATCCAAAAGATGGAAGTCAGTCAGTCACTACTGAGAAAGGAAAGGTGGCTATGGAGTAGAAATATTAAGGCGATTGAGGGTCAATTCGCATAAGCTCCATGATCATCGGAAGGACTGCCTTATACAACCATAGTTGCTCCACTGCGTCATACATGTTGGCTCATTGGATGGGCTAACTATGCTTTTAAGGGTTCAACATCAATTGCGAACTCGATTGTACTCTTAAGTTGCTCATGTTTTCACTATGATATTCTCAAGTGTTTATCTTTAGCATAAAAGAGAAAATTAAGAACTAACTCTCCATTCTAAACACTACACCTGAATTTAAATTTAGGTTAATCATCCTGGTGCTATTACCGGATACAACTCGATCCGACGTCTTTTCTTACAGGTTTGTAGAACCAATCAAGTGGAGACTGCCCAAAGCGTCAGCCCAGCAAGAAGCATGAAGACCGAAAAATTCATTCCAGCACAAGTGATGACATTGAAGATTTTTTTTTTTTTTTTGTAAAAGGATGACATTGAAGATATCAAAGCGACAATTCTGAAGATGGTGCAAGTTGTGGGGAAGAGGGATGTCTTGATGAAGGGAAGCAGATTAAGAGGAATGTCATAAAAGAAGCATTGCAGTCTAAATTTGTTCATCTGCAGTTCTTTGCTTACCATGTATTCTAAACATGACAATCTGAAAAATGAGCTGTGAATAGTCTTTGATTTGATGAACTAGAGTTATGAGCATGATGCATAGAATCTTTTACATTAGGGGTACTAGTGATCAGGTGGAACAACTTATTGTCTGGACATCCCCTTAATAGCTCATATAAAGAAATTAACAAGATTTCGCAATGCAAGTAGAGAGGATTTTAGGCCGAATTCACTATCTATCCTTGCGTTCTTCAAGCTTATTGAACAAGATTATAAGGAAAATTCATGACCACGATGATGAGAAATATGGTTGATTTTAATGTCTGTGGGGAAACTTTATGAAGAAAATTTTATATATTAAAGAGAAGTGGGTTAATTCAATTATTTTAAACATTTTAATTGAATTGATATTTAAATAATAAAAAGTGTAAAAATATATTTATATTAGAAAATATGGTCATTGTTTTATAGAATCACGTACTTAAAACTAAAAGATAATAACCTAACTCTTTTCTTACGTTTTTTAACGTTTCAAGTTAAGCTTATACAAAATTAAATTCTGTAAAAATATTACTTATAAAATTATAAAATGATAAAAGAAATTTACGTTAATTAATTAAAATATCATACTCTATCATTGAAATAATTCAATAATCACACAATGTTTTAAAAACCGGATTAGAAGCTAAATCGATAAGACAAAAGGTTAGACTGATAGTCGTAAAATCAACTAAAGATTCAATAAAATTAAAAATTTTGAAATATGATTGAAAGAAATTGCCCTTAATTAAAGAATTTGAAATATGATTAAAAGAGATTATTCTTACCTATCGTTTGAAGCTTAATTAAAAAAATATTGTTAAATGAAAATTAATTGATTTATTTTAGCTTATAAGAAACTATTAATTCATGAAAATTGACCAATAAATTAATAATTTGACCAGTTCTTAACAACAAACATTATTAAAGTAAATCAAACCAGAAAATTAAAAACTGAACCAGAAACTTAAACAATTTAAATATTTTTCCAATTAAACCGAATGAACTAGTTAGTTTTTTATTCATTGTAATCACACATAATAATCATGTAATATTCAACAAACATGTTAAGAAGTCCACACCAAAGATAAGATCACAATTATGATTATTAAATAAAAATTAGTTAATTGCAACTATAAGAAAATTTCATTTACGAATAATATGATACATGGAAACATATTTGTATCATTGATGGAACAAAAATTACTTATGAATTTTTTATAAGAAACTTGCAAAACTCAAAACTTACAAAACTCTTTCTACAAATTTTTGTATTGATTTCAATTTTTTTCATATCCAAAATCAATCATATCTTTATGGTAAATCAAGTTTTATACACGATTTCTTAACATTTATGACTTTTACAATTACAATATTTTGTTTTATTGGCTTATTATGTGCTTAATCATTAGTAACTCTTAAAAAATATTCTAATACTTCATTCATAAATTTGTATGTCAAAAACTCTTGCTTGAAAGGTTTGATAAGGCCTTCTGTAACCATTACAATTTCATAATTGAAATTAAAGAAAAGATAAAGTAAACTACATTTAAAATAGGGTTTGTAACTCGCTCTTAATTTTTTTGGTTGAGTTATATTATTTTTAATTATATATTAATACATCCTCAAAATGTTTATGAGGAAATAAACTTGGTTTATTCTTATATAAAAGTCTCAAATGTTTAATGTATAAAAATCATTTCAGTACAAGGACAATTAACATAATACTAATCTTGGTGTGATGATAGAATCTCATTCAAACATTGATCTAACTTTCTAGTAAAAATTTACTTAAACTCTACTTAAATAGTTGAATTGTAATTAAATTTGTCTTGAGGCCTTCAAAACTGAATATTAATATATTATTAAGTTGGTAAATCCTAATAAATGAAATAATTATAATTTAAAATTCAGCATTAATTCCTTTTTTTAAGTAAATAAAGAATTGATTTATTGGAAAGATGGAATACGTGACAAAATTACTGCTTAAAGTTTTAAATTGGTATAACTTACTTAAATTTAAAAATTTATATATGAAAAGAGAGTTCATAATCCCAAGTTTTGTTATGTTCCAATGGATATTAGGGATAATAGGGGTTAGGGAATGTTATGGGCACGACTGATCAGATACCTAAATCTGATTTGATCCTTGTTTAGTGGGGCTGACCATTATGGCTCTTTATTCCTTGTTCTTCCCTTCATTTATGGCTTAAATGAGAGTGACATTTAGGAATGGTTGCACTAATAAAATAATCACTTGCCCGACCCTGACTCAACGCAAGTAGAAACCAACAAAACCACGAACGTGTGCATGAAAACATGCAATTATAAAAATAAAAATAATATTCTCAATTAGGTGAGGCTTTGTGGCCTATAAAAGGATGAATCTACATCTCATTCAGCAAAGAAGTAAATTGGCGTGAATCTTCCAAGGCAGTGGCTGCTCCCTCCCCCTCAAAGGCTTCCAAAATTGCGACCTTCGATGCTTAGTTAGTTATGGAGTCTGTGGTCGATACCTCACCGGTAGAGGCAACTTGGGAGCCGCTGAGGGGAAACGAGCAGCCTATGCCTTGCCTTCAAGCTTTCTTCACCAGCACATATGATGTCTTTCTCATATTTTTCATGTTAAATTTCCCGTTTATACTTGATTTTGTTTTGGCAATCATTTTTAACTCGTTTTCTGCTAGTAATATGTCATTTACATAAAACGACAACATTAAAAGGTGATTTAGTGTATATTAATTAATCATAATAGTAATAAAAATCACTAAATTGATGAGAAACATATAATTATTCTTTATTATAAAACCTTTTGATATTTTCATACTTAAACACAATTATTTTTAAAATCTAATTACATTATTATTATTTTATTAATATTCATGATTATTATAAATCAAATTGACTCAATTATTTATTAGTATTTATGAATAATTTAATTTATATAAATCAAGATGGTCATAAATACTACGAGAATGACTGACTTTTAAGTCCTTTCACATCTAAAAGGGTTCATTTTATAGCCAGATACGGAAATCCTATTCTCTTCAGGCAGTAATTTCCATAATTTAGGTCGAATTTTCAAAAAGATGACTTTCAAGCTTACCCTTATCTAAAAAGGTTCATTTTATAACCAGTTTAGGAATCCTACTGTTTTACTTTTAGATATGAAGAGCTCTAATAATACGTAATTTTATGTTTAACTAATAGATTGTTTCTGAAATTTATTTCTCCTTTTTGATACTGTTGACTATCGGTTAGTTTCATAGGATTTTTATCGGAGATCTGTGTCCATGGCGTAAAATTTCAAGAGAAGAAACTATTTGCATAAAATAGTTATATTATTCCTTGAGTTTCTTTATATGTTCTGGACATGGATCGCTAGGCATCCACATCATTGCCAAATTCCAGGATTTTTAGGTTCCGTCATATATAAGAACATGCTACCTTTCAGCTCCGATTGTCCAGTCCAGGACAAAAGCTAACCAGTTCCATGTCTGTTATCAGATCCATCTCAATAAGATTTCAAGAGAAGAGTTCGTCAAAACATTGAGCCGAAGCTGAAAGTTGTGGCCGTGATTGATGATATCAAAATTTCAAGGTTGATCCCAAATGTGGGCTTACGAACCGCTCTCATATCTGCATGTTCAAATTAAGAAAGTTACTAGAAGAACAATATTTAATATAAAATTTATTACTACAAGGGATTTAGAAAAGTTTAATAATACACAATCTTATTCAAAAAAGTTCTTTCAAAAAATGCAGCAAGAAGGTAAAGAAGCAAATTCAATAACCATACCCAAATTATTTAGAATTAAAGATAGGGATAACCATATTATAAGTTTTTTATTTTAATCATCATATTTTAAAAATTACTATTTATTCCTGTAATGTTATCTATCACACAATCACCTTTTTTTGGAGTTATATATAAAGAAAAAATTAGTGAAATATAACAGATCATAACTAAACATAGTACTTGGAAATAAATAATAAGTCTTTGAAAAAATTAATCTAAAGTAATTAGTCTTTAAACTTTTCAAGTCTTGGTATTGAAGAGTAAAATGAAAAAAATTTCATGAGGATGCTTGGAAAGTAATGAAGTGACATTTGGGTTAGATATAAACTAATATTACTTATTTATAAATTCACTTGAATTTAATTTAGTTTTATGGTAGGTCGCCCAAGTATTAGAGTTAGGTTATTATTATGAATAAATGGAATTTATAAATTTGAATCCAATAAATGGTGACTCATGAAATTGTTAACTTGGATTTTAGTTAACTTAGAAGTCTAAGGGAGACTAGACCTTATAAAAAATTCAATTATATAATTATTGTTTTGATGGTCTTCATAAATTTTATAATTAAAATTGTCTAGATTACTCTAGCATATTAAAAAAATGGTTTATAATATACAAAGGTAATATAAACAATAACAATATCAATCAACAATAAGAGTCGCAAAAATAATAATTTATTTATTCTTTTCTTATCAAAATAACTTACATACAAAAATAAGGTTAATAATATATGAAAATAAAAATTTTGAACGATATTATTTTAGTAGTCCTTATAACTATCATAAATTTATATTATATTAATTATTCTTATATACCTTAGCTCATTTTTTGATGTGCGAGCATATAATATTACCTAAATTGCTCTTGCGCATCTTAAATTATTTGTTGATGTGTAAGAATATTTTGAATAATATTGGTCATTATAATCAAAGAACTAACAAAATAATGATCACACGGTCAACTTTATAATGTATTACCATAAAGTTTTAAGTTTAAATATAGTATTCTCAATTATAGTTGAGAAACTCAAAAACAAAGATAGAGAGTCGATTTGCTATTCTTAAGGTTGAAATATAATATGTTTACGAGCCCAGCACATACATAATATGTAAAATTAGAGAAAAACTTAAAGAGAAAATATTTCTCTTGATTTTTGAAAAAATAATTTGTATAAAATGAAATGGAGTTATATATATTCAATACTACCCTTAAATAAGGTAAAACACTAACTCCTAATTATAATACAACTCACGGGATTGATGAAGATGTCTGTTATTTAGAACTGTGACCTTATATACAACGTAATAATAGTTTATGCTTGAACTTGCTCTTTAACATAGTGACAATCAATCTCTATGTATTTGATGCACTCATGAAACATTGGGTTAGCCATTATATGGATAGCAGATTGACTATCACGGAAAATGATCACGGGTGCATGATGAGTCACATCCAAAGAAGTCAATAAAGACTTCAACCATACCATCTCACTTATGGCCGCATTCATTGCCCTATACTCGGCTTCCACTAATGATTTGGACTCGATACTCTATTTCTTTGTCTTTCAGAGACTAATGACTGACCGAGTATCACAAAATAATCATTCAATGAGCAACATAAAAAGGAACAGCTCGCCCAATTCGAGTCATAAAAAGCTTGAAGTCGTAAATTATTTTCAGCCTAAAGGAGAATTATTTGACCTGATTACCCCTTAATATAATGCACAATGCGTATAGCCACTTTAAAATGCTCCTTATACAATTCCTAAGCAAATTGTGGTAACATATTGACCGCATACGATTCTTAGGTTAAGTGATTATGAGATAAATGAGACAACTTATTAGCCACAAATAGGAAGAATCACCAGTGGCTAATTCACTATCGACTAAGCTTGCGTTTGTTTCGGCTTTTAAAAAGGGCAAAAGCACTTTTGTTAATAGCAAAAGCTGTTTTATGAAAAAAAAAATAGGTATTTGGCTAAACTATCAAAAGCACTTCTCAAGTAAAAATCACGTTTTGAGAAGCTAAATTGTAGCTTTTCTGGAAGCTTAAATTTAAAGCTTTTTGAGAAAGCCGCTTATCTTGGCTTTTTCGAGAAGCCATATTCCCGTCACTTCCGTAAATAACAACATAACTTTACCTTTTGTTTCTTTGCCTCTCCATACTGTTTCCGCATATAACAACTATCCATAGATTTTCTTCATCTTCTCCAAAATTTTCTGCCGAAACAACAACTCACCACAGGTTAGTTTTATTTTAGTAATTTTTCTGATAATAACACGTTCTTTGTCTGCGTTGCAGACGTCGTCTGTGTTTTAACGCTTCTGCGTTAACGCAGACGACATCTGCGTTAACGCAGACGATGGTCTGTGTTTAAAACGTAGACCATCAATGTCTGCGTTTTAACGCAGATGTGAACCCACGTCTGCGTAACGCAGACCTGCATGCGGTTTGCGTTAAAACGCAGACCATGAGACGATGGTCTGCGCAGAACGCAGACCATGACGCAGATCATGGTAGTCTGCGCAGATCATGG
>JAOSBN010000004.1:3474836-3489045 GCA_027563595.1 Erythroxylum suave
ACTTCTCAGAAAAGCTCTACTGACAAAAGCTCTACTGATAAAAGCTCTACTGATATAAGCTCATCCAAACAGGCACTAAGCCTAAACGGTGGCCCTACTCTATCAGAGTATCTATCAGTTTGCTTTCAAGTAAGCTTATTTTGGATAGTATATCCAAAGCATATTTTTGCTAGCACAAGAACAACCTTTTAGATGAGTAGGTCATGATTTAAATCCCTAATAAATACTTCAATACCCCAAATCTTTAATATTGAAGCACATGTGCGGGTACGACTTAAAAGTCGAACAAGCCACTAACATTCTCCATCTAAAATGATGTCATCCATATACACCAATAACCCTAAAATTGCACTACCTTTCTAGAAAGTAAACTGCGAATAATCTCCTTAAGAACGAACAAAATCAAACCTATGTAGTGATGTAGTCAATTTGGTGAATCAATTTTGAGAATCATGACGTAACCTATTAACTGTCTAATAGAATTTATCTTCACGAGTTGTCTTGAATATAGGCAGGGATGGCAATGAGTTGGGTCTGCCCTAACGCAACTCGATCGAGATTATTAAAAATAACAACACATTATATAAATCCCGCTAAGGTGCAGGGTTTGGGCTAACTGGACTTATTAATTTTTAAAAAATTTTTAAAATGACGTTGTTTTGTCACCCTCAGTCAAGCCTTAGGCTGGGCCAAGCTTAGACAGCCCTGAAATCCTGGCCCGTGGCCTTGCTCATAAGCTGGTCAAGTAGGCTAGGCCCGTTGACTTCAAGCTAGGTTGGGTCAGGTCGGATTGAGCCAAATTGTCATCCCTAAATATAGGAGTAATTTTTATGTATACTTCCTCCTCGAATTTGCCATGTAGGAACATGTCGTTAACATTCATTTGATGCAACTCCCAACCTTATGCAACTGCGATGGACAGAAAAATACAAACAATCACAAGCTTGGAAATCGACCCAAATGTATTATGAAGGTCCAGACCTTCAATATGCATGAAACCCTTCACTACCAGTCATGCCTTGTATCCCTCAATTGTCTCATTTGACTTGTACTTGATCTTGAATACCCACTTATAGTTAATCAGCTTCTTTCTAGCGACAAAGTCTCCAAAGATAATGTTTTATTTGCTTTAAGTACCTACTAAAATTTCTTAAGCCATAATATCTCGCTATTTTGTTCTTTTCACATCCTCTGCATAGCTCGTAGGCTCAAACTTTGAGATTATGCCTAACGGAAATGCCTGTGACCTATAGAAAAATTATCAAACCTTATATAATTCGCTATGAGATATGAAGTATCTGAAGAACTTTCATAATGTGGCAGCTTTGAAAGGGGTCAAACTAATCCTCGCAAGAATCACTCTTACTACCCTTTAACTCTAGATTTTTGCTCTCAATTTCATATTTACTATTATCACCCATCTCTAGCATATCAAGAGTTTCCTCAAAGGAGTGATTAACATCCCAAATTTGAAGCTCAACCTGTTCATCGCTTATAGCAAAAGGAAACACGTCTTCATAAAATGAAACATCACTAGAATAAATAAAAAAAACATCCTTTTTGAGATTATAAAGCCTCTAACCTTTCTTCCCGTGTAGGTATCCTACAAATACACATTGTCTACTTCTGGGCCTAAACTTATACTTTAGTATTGGATTATTGTGCATATAACACAACCAACAAAACACCTTAACATGTTCGTAGGATGGCCTCACACCAAACAAAATCTCATGATGTGATCATTTGTTTAATTTAACAATTGGCATTCTATTTATGAGATAAACCACAGTTAAAATACTTTCACCCTAAAAAGAATAGGTAAAGCAACTTGAAAGTGCAATCCCCTTGCTAGTCCTAAAATATTCTTATGTTTACAGTCTACCCTCCCTTTTTATTTGGTGTATCCATGTAGCTATAGTCTCATGAGCAATACCCTTCTCCATATAAATTCTCGCATTAGCCCCAAATCAAACTCCAACCCATTATTAGTTCGTATGCACTTAACAATCTTTCCAAATTGAGCTTCGACTAATTTGCAAAAATCTATTAGGTATCTACTAGCCTCACTTTTTCTTTTAATAAGTAAACCCAAATTGCACGATTATGATCATCAATGATAGTAATCATAAGGTGACATCCTATAGTGAGTCCCCTATAAATCACATTGTATAAGATCAAAGCAACTTGCAACATTGTTATTACTCAATAGGAAAGGAGAACGAGTTTGTTTAACTTGAAAATTCTATTCTTGCTCCTGAAATCTATCTTACTAATATCAGGAAAAAAAAAAAGACAAGTGTGAACTTGAGTAGTGTCTAAAAATATTGGTGCCGGACCATAAAGGAGTCCACTCTCTATGTCTTAAAAATCAAATGTAATCTAATAAAATTAAGTAGAAAGGGCACAACCCTCACCCACCCCACCCCCTGTTAAAAAAAATCGCCCACTCCAATTGACATCCTTAAGGAATGGTCATGTATTACACAAAGCTCATTGGTGAACATAAGCTGACAATTTAGCTCAATAATTAACTAATGTGTGGAAATCCAATTGAAGTCAAACTAGGTACATAAAGGATCTAAGCCATATCTTGAATTAATATGACTTAACCATTATCGTCACAGTCATCCTTGCCACATTAAACAAAATTATTTGTAGTGTTATTGCTTCTTTGACATTGCCCAATAAATCTCAGCAATTTGTCAAGTGATTAGATACTCCACTATCTAATATACATGCAAGATTTTTAGATCCCTTACAATAAAATTTCTTAGAATTATCATGATCCAAAAGCATTAGCAATTTCTAAAATTGTTCACTCGAAAAACCTGAAATGTTGCTACTACATGCTCTCAAATTTTTCTTGTGAGGTATGAAAAAGGTGAGCCCATCTTGGGCCTCATTCACCTCCCGAGAGATAGCCTGCTCTTGGTCAGCCTTATTGTCCTCTCCTCTAAGTCGCATAGCCAACAACCTCAAAGCACTCTGAAACTTCACTGCCAATCCTATTGTAACGCGTGCATTGCCTCTCACTGCTTCCTTCCTGTCATGATTGTCTAACCTGGATGATTGTCTAACCTGGAGATCAGACTTTGGGTTGGCAATGATACTAACTATTAACTATAAGGGAGGATGACATAGATGGCAGCTTTTCGGAATATTAGTTTTACGTTTTCTTTAAACTTGTTCTAATATCATGTAAAATTATAGAGAATATTTCCCCATAATTTCTAAAAAATTAATCTGTATAAAGTGTCCCCGATATATATATGGATATATATGTCCAACGCTAATCCTAAATGAGGTAAAATGCTAACCCTTAATTATAATACAAATTGTTAGATATATATGGAATATATCTATTTATTTTATTTTGACATATTTTTCTAAATTTACATATTTCATATTATCTTGGATTTAAAAACCTAATTGGATAATGCTCTAGATAGAATAGAATTTTATCTTGAATAGATGTATATTTGATGAAGGATATTGCTGAAAATTCTGTTTTGAATTGAGTTATTTTAAGTAAGGCAGTGGCAAAAAGAGCATGGCTGGAAGTTTGAGTGTGGATAAAATTGTACTTACGTGAATGAAGGGGAAGAAAGGGCATTGTCTTCAATTTCATTGGGAATTAAGTGGTTTTCTGGAAAAGATACGAGTATGTGTTTTTGTCTTTGATTTTTTAGAACCCATGACTGATTGGTGGTGCGTATGGAGAGTGTTGCTTTTGGAAAAATTGACCCGTGGCTTATTTGTGAGCAATTGTGTGCGTGAGTGCTTGGTAGGATGCGTGATTTTATTGGCCTTTTGTTTTAATACTAAATCACTGGAGTAGCGCACTGTTGGAAGGAGTTCTCTTTATACGTGGCTGGGTGTAAGGATGGCAACAGGGCAAGGCAAGGGCTGGTAGTACCTTCTCTGCCCTGTCCCCACCTGGCACCCCCACTCCCCATCCCCGATCCTCGATCTTCGAAGTGGGGATAATTTTTGTCTCATTTCCCATCCCCGAGATTCCTGTGAAGTCCCAACAGGGACCCGAATCCTCGAATCTTCACCCTGCACCCATATAACTTTAGTTCATATGATTAGTGCTTCTTACTTTTCATATTTACATAGATAATTAGTGCTTATTAGAACTGTAATTGTTAATATTTACTCGATTAAATTTTTCATTTAATCCAACTGAAACATTATAGTCTTCGTCGATTGTACCCCAACTTTTAGTAAAGAGTATAAAATTAAAAATATATAATATATTTCTAAAATTATGGTGAACGGGGGTCCCCACGGGGTGGGGATTATTCAACCCGTCCACGTCCTCATCCCCGTCCCCGTCCCTATTCCTGTCTCGGGGGTTATATTTGCCCCATCCCTAATTCTACGAGGTGATTTTTTTCTCAATCTCCACCCAAATGGGGAATCCCCGCGAGGATCACCGAACCCTGAACCCAAATTGCCATCCCTGGCTGGGTGATTTGGGCAAAAAGGATATGTTTTGGCTGAAGTCGTGATTCTTTTCTTGGTCTGGAATTGTTCATTGCTATATGTCCCTTTTTGTTTAGTTATTGATTTATTGGGTAGTCTGGTCTTGTTGATTGATTTCATGTGTGGCTCCTGCGTGACTTCGATGGAGATGTGTTTCTCCTTGATCAGCCGTGATTGATGTTTTCCTGGTGTAGCCATGAATTCCTTTTGTTGATTTATTTTTTGACCTGACTACTAAAGTAATCTTGGTGAACAATTTTCAGATCTATTTTAAAGGAGCTGAACCGATTGGGAAGTTATCTTCTTTTCATCTCAAGTTTATTGTTATTCTTTTCTTAGTTGATTAACCACTTGAGTTATTATTTTATTAATTGTCTTTTATTAAGAGTAGTAGAGAAAAATCATCTGACGAGATTAACACGAGTCAGTCGTGTTATTGGGTGTGAAAATCTTTCACAGGAAGTGAGATTGAGTGGTAGTGTCAAGGGTTGAGTGGTGTCGACTCAGTAAAGCCTTGAGTAATTCTATTGTACTTCTGTGAAAGTTTTAATCTGGGTGAGGACCCCGCAAACATAGGCAAGGAATGTCAAACTGCGTTAACAAATCTTGTTGTTGATTTATTTTTGGATCTTTTAATTTTTTTGATTTTATTTGTTTACCAGGAACAAATCAGAAAGTTTGCGAAACTATTACCCCCTTACGATTTTTCAATTGGTATCAGAGCGGTCACCGTTTTAGAACTTGTTAGCTAGTTGGTGTAGATCCTAGTTTCGTGAATATGACTAATTTTGAGATGAATTTGTTAAGGAGCAAGCAAGAAAGAAGCAAAGGACTGGCGTTACAAGTTGAGACTAGTAAAGATGTGAATGATGCAGAAGAGGAATATGATGAAAAAGAATACTTGGTACTACTCACACAAAACTTTGGCAAATGGCTGAAAAGAATGAGAAAGGACAAATCCAAATTCAGACAATACGGTGGAAGCTCATTGAATACTAATCTAAAGCAACAAGTCAAAGCTGAAAAGGGTGAAAGGAAGGTGAAGAGAATTCAATGCCATGAGTCTCAAGGCTTTAGGCACGTTCAAGCCAAATGTGTTAATACTTTAAAGAGAAGAAAAGGAAAATCCTTTACTAGCACTTGTAGCGAGAATGAATTCGAGAGTGAATATGGTGGAGAAGAAGAAATCGCTAATGGTGTTGCGTTAGTTGCTTTACATAGCAAAATTCCGGTTACTTGCTTAACAGTAACTGAAAAGAAAGTAACTGAAGACGTAAAAGGGGGGAAAACAAAAAATTTCCAGAAAAACACAAACAACTCAGCTCAAGACCCAATATCAAATTATGACATTGATGAAAGTGGCCTAGATGATAGAAAGGTGAATATTTACGAGGCTTACAAACTATGTATGAAAAATGGGTGAATATGTGTAGAAAGATTGAAAGAAGAAAATCTCTCCATAAAGAGCACTATCTAAGGGTTAGAAAAGAATTTGAAATTGTCATTAGATGAGCTTGGTGAAGCTAGAATGAAATTAGCAAGTACCGAGAAGGGATCGAGAATATTGAATGGAGGCACAGAAAAACTAGAAAAGCTAATGAAAATCGGTAAGGTTAAAGGGGATTCTCAAGGCCTTGGTTATACGAGAGAGTGCTCTAAGGTGAATGAGGAAAATAGTGATATGTCCAAATCTGTCCAAGTAAAAGAAACATCGAGAAAGACACGAAGATTCATACCCACGTGTCATTTTTGTGGAGTTATCGGGCACATAAGGCCAAAATGCTACAAGTTACTACAGATGTTTCGAAGAAGTCAAAATTGAAACCCTATATCCCTCATATGAATTTCAGAATCAGTCTTCAGCACCGAAATCCACTTCGGTTAGAAAGGGGCAAGGACAAGCACAAAGATGGAGTGAAGGAAAAACAAGAAGTTGTCTAGATTCACAGTTAGTTACTGTTTGTAGAGAAACTGGTCAGACAGAGGGCAAGTCAATTACTTCAGAAGAAGAAATTGATGACAAAGATAATATGACGAAGAAAAAGACCAGGTTTGAATTTTGCTTTACAGTTTTGAAGTATAATTGGATGTTATTTATTTTAAAAAAAAAAGGAAAAGAAATTTTTTAAAAAAATCTTCTTTAGTTCTTCTTTAATTTTTATGTTGCCATTATCGTCCCATCTTTTTAGTAGTTTATATTGTGACTTCTATTTGGCTCCACCGAAAGTAGTTTATATTGTGACTTCTATTTGGCTCCACCGAAAACTTTCCAACTCTCTCATCAGTATGGATCTCTCTTGGGTATCTCTCTCTCTCACTACACTGGCAACACTCATCTTTATTTGCTTAGGTTTATGAATTTGATCAGTCTTATGAAGATGGAATTGAAGTAATGATATGTTGGCATGTGTATTGACCGATGGTAAATTGTCATCTTAGCGTGCTTATGATTAATTGATTCTTATGATTATGCGTTTTGATATTGTTCTGTCCCAAATGGGAGATATCAGATTGTTTATGGTGACTGTTCCATTCGGGGGGAGATTTCAAGGTATATGCGTGACTATTCATCATACTTTTTGGCAGCTTTTGTCCCAAGGGAGAAAAAATTAGATGATTGAATAACCTTGATATTCTTTGAAACTTGATGTTTGATTAAGGAGGAGTATTTGTCATATGAATTGTGAATTTGATACTTATATGACCAATTTATAAAAATATGTCAAAATAAAATAAAGTAGACATATTTAACATATATCTAATAATCTCCCCATTTTTGGCAAAATTACTACCCCATATAATTTATCACAAATGTACTTCACTTATATTAGAAATAAATTATAGCCTCCATCTAGACGAGGGCAGATATACTTTTATTCGTATATATTGGTTTTTGAATTGAAGAAATGTTGTTATACTCCTGAAATGAACTGCGTTGTAACAAAATACACAGGACCTAAAAAGGAGAGAAGCTTCTTGCAAGTAATGTTTTGTGTTTCGTATCGTAACGATCAAAAAATGGTACTAAAATTAATAGTATCCCATCAATTTCTGGTATGAGCCTGTACTAGCCTTTTCTGTTGGTATCAATGAGTATCTTGATTACCTATTAAATATCCGTAACATACGAAAAAGTTTTTAAACTATAGGACTAAATTGTAAAATTAAAAAAGAAATTAACCCCACCTATTGAAGCCCTCCTCGCTCATCCTTCCCTCCCTTGGTCTCCTCTCTCTCAAATCACAGCTCTCACTCCCTCCCGATGTCCATTCATTAATTTGGTATCTTCCCCGTTGTTGTCCATCAGTACTGCTTCTCCACTGAGTCACTTCTCAATTGCTATCGTTGCTTCACCTCGATACCACCATTACTGCTTGTCACAAACAAAGCAAACAAGGTTGAGCGTTGAGCACAACCTCAATTGCTGGAGTAATTGGTAAGCTTTGCAAGTTCTTATAGTTGGAGTGTAATCTCGGTTGATTGACAGAAATTAGAGTATTTGTGACGTATAGAAGAGGAAAAAAAGCTTCAAAGTCGCAGACTACGGTTGCACAAAAGGAAGCAATTATGGATCTTAAAATGTGCTAGGCTTAAGCAACGTGTCATTTTCATATCCTTATTCCTTCAAGGTTATTTAAGGTTTTTTTGTTTTAAACATGTTGCATATGGCACTACAGAGTATAGCTTGAAACTTTAGTTTTACAGGCTTATAGCTAGGTTTCATGCCTATGGATTTCTTTTCTTATTTTTAAATATATTTAAAAATTTTCTAAAATTGAAAATAAAATATATATTTTAAAGTTAAAATTATTTAATAAATTTTAATTTATTTATTTATGAAATATAATTAATATGACAAATTCATTTTTTATAAATTTATAATTATAATTATGATAATATTATTTTTATGGTCAAGATTAAGAATTATTATAATAAAAAATTATTTTTTTCTTTAGTGGTGCCTATATTACTGTTAATTCAATTGTAATTATTAATATTTTATCAATGAACATACTTTTATTTATATGATTTATATTCTTATATTTAATATCCATTTGGTTATATTAAAAATATATATTTAATTTAAAAATTTTCTTTACGTAATGATTATAATATTTTATCATTAATATTATTATTTATTTTATATATATAATGAGGATAGTTGAGTGAAAATTAAGTTTCTCAAAATTAGACTTATTTTTACAAATTTCAATTTAAATTAATTAAAATTTGCTAAAATTTTATACTTTTAATTATATACATGTTTTTATGATAAAAATGCTAATAAAGTAGTTATACTTCTACAATTTTTGACAGGGAATATAAAAATTTATTTGATAATTAAATGTATTAAAGAATTATTTTGTAATTTTAAAATTTTTCTCAAAACAGTATCTATATTAACTGATGTTGATACCGTATAATATTAGACATAAATTCGGCACCAACGGTAGTTATGACATTGAGGTTGAGTGCGTGAGATGGAGAAAGAAATTGGGTTTGACTTGTGCACTTGCTAAGGCGAAGAGTCAAGAAATAGTGCAGCCATCGGAGTCATCAAGAACAAAAGACCGTCACGCAGGGTTAAAATTCATGTCCTTGGTGATGAGATGTGAAATTTTCCTTCGGATGGAGGTCGGGTTTCACACTTACAGGGTAAATGTTCTGCAGAATTATGGCCACAGGCATCCTGCAAAACAACGGTATATTTATTTATGGACCTATCAATAATAGTTTAATATTCATTAGTAAACATTTTTACCATAAAAAGAAAAGTGTATTCTATATAAAGCTTTTTCCTATATTTATTGTGTTCTTTTCTGTTCCAAACCTTCATTTCAAACCACTCCGCATGCACACGCAAGAACCGGTGCTTGAAAACGTAAAAGAGTGCGTACGTGTTACGAAAAGGATGACAGTGCAACCAATCTAAGCCTAGCACCCCAAAGGGATATTTACAGACACGACCCGGTTATTACACAACAATCTACGAAAGATCCAAGACAAAACACTGTCCCTAACATATCTAAGATCCTATATACTAAAATGGGGGCATCCCTTTTTTTATCATCAGGAAACAAAAAGCAAAAACACAAAGCACGAACAAAAGTAGACACACGAACTGTCTCTACCCAGAGCTGCAGACAAAACTTTCGATAACCTGGAAGAACTATTCCCACCAATTTCTACAGAGGCTGGTTACCATCGCATTTTCATTGCACCTCCTCCACCCTATATACGTAACTCAATAAGGAATAATGGGTTCGGAGCGATCCTGCACAGGCATCCTCTCTGAGACATCAGCCAAAGAAGCGAGATTACACCTGATGAGGGCCTTCACGAAATAACATGTCTCCTCCTTGGTGTTTCCCTCGGGTACATCCACAATAAATGATTCAATTACCAACGTCCCTGGTCTTCCTTCAATCACTTCGGGATGGACAGTCATGATAGACGAGTAGTTCTGCAAATCGATAAGAGTGACAATTAGCAGTAATAATAACAAAAACCAAATTGCGAAAAGCGAGTGAGTGTTGGTGCCATTTTCATAAGCTAACGTGTACATGTAGTGACACAGAAAGGTTCGCCAATTTCTTGAAAAATGTTCTTCAATTTCAACCACCAAAAGTTTGCTCAAGGCAGTCGTGACCACAATCACCACAAAGATTCCCTTCAGGACTACATGACAGTATTGTAACTGATAAGATGCCAATCAACACTCCGAAAACATGGGTAAAGACAAATTCAGAGGTACAAACAGATCCTAACCCCCATGTGCCTGTATCATACACGACGAAGGACAAGACACTTGCAACCACATAACTTCTGCACACATGTTCTCAACGGAATATACCCTTGTGACATGAAGTAGGAATCTCTCATCCATGGCACTTTTTTATAATCTCTTACAGGCATAAATCTCTTTCCAACAATGGTCGGGAGATAAAGGCATAATCACTTGATGAAAACAAATTTCGCAAATATTTTGCATTTGTAACCCAGAAGCAATTAATCAAAAGCAAAATATCCGGGTTCCACAGAAGCTGAATCAGTAAAAATTTACCCTTGAACAACTGCCTAAAGTACAAAATATTGCATCATTAACTCCAGGAAGTGACACTAAATAGTAAGAACACGATCTGAGCATCAGTTTGAAGTGAAAAAATATGGAACAAGTTAGTGAAGAAGGTAATAATACCCTGAGTCTATGATCGCCTCCAACAATCCTGATGCCCAGAATATGTTCCTCGTCATCGAGAAGTTCTAGTCTCTCTGTGCTAGTAGTTGCAGGTAGTCCAGATCTAACATTCACTTCTCTAACACTCCCTACTCCAAGCTCCCCTTTCACTACACATCTTTGCACGAACGGCTTGTATTTCTGTGGCTGATCAAATCGCCTTACCAGTGACCAAACCTGATCCAAATTGCTTGAAGTTACTAAAGTTGTAGGCCAGAGCAACCAGAAACAAATTCGATTCATGCGTATTCTAAACACAAAGAACATGACAAATCCAGAGTATAAGTAAAGTTCCATGTTCAATTCTGGAATTAGAAAATAGAACTCCAAATCTCAAAACCAAAATGCCAGAAATCAAAAAGTCAACGAGACCAGTAACTTCATAAACTTCACGGGAAATCAAGAACAAATATAATACTCTACAACAACAACAACAACAAACTAAGCTGTACATAAGATAAGCAAAAAAGAAAAGGGTTAAAAGACAACGAAAGAAGGAAATGAAACAAAGCAAAGTAGGATCATATCAAAATTCCGCATGAGAAAAACCCAGAAACACTCTAAATTTTAGACTGACACAAAGAACCACACCAGATCGCCAAAAACTTACAAGGTGAACCGGCGCTTTGATGTGCTTGACGACAAAAGAAGTGCACTGGTTCTCTCTGGGATGGTGTGTGTGGTGTCTCTCTATGTACTGCGCCTCCATTGCACCGTAAACCTGATCAACGTCCATCTTCAACAATCACTGACCCGTCAGCTCTCCCACTCAGCAACCAGCAGTTCCCCTTCGTCTGAAACTAAGATCAGAATCTGAAAGCTGTACGCGAAGATAAGCTTTTTAGTTGTGGCTGCAGAAACTTTGGCGAGTTTACAACCTCAAAGCCTTGACTTGGGAGTTAACAAAAATCCATGAACCCACCGACTATACTATTTTTATAATATTTTAGCAGCCCAATCGAAGCCGTCCTTGGGCCCTTCTCACTCTTACTAAATTAAGTATTAAATCAATATATTTACGTTATTTTATTTGGACGTGAAAGTCATGTTAGTCTGACACGGTTGTTGACGTGGTACTCCTGACAGACCATTCTATGTTCACAAATTATGTTGGTGCGGCAATAGGTGTATAGGATTGGCGCGTTATACGTGACAACCCACTAATGAAGTGAGTCTGCTTTTGAAAGGAACCATTTTGACAGTACAAGTGGAAGGGATGTCATAATGACGTTATATGTTGAGATAATTACGCTTTAGGTTTTGCGTACGATTGTGGTTGAATATAATCACTTTCTATGCAAGCCATAGTCGAAACAAGTGACCCTCGTTTTAATTATATTTACAGACTCACATCCCTTCAAAAGATAAATACGAAAAGGAAATTCGTACGTAAACAGAAGGTTGGACTGTTGGAGACCTTCTGCAAACAGCAAAAATGTGTAAGCCTTGTTTGATCGAAAGGTTGGTGATAAAATGGGATAGAATATAATATACTTCTATCGATTAGTTAAGAGTTTTATATTGAAATAGAATGGAATGGGTTAAAAGAGTATAGTTTCATGTTATGTTTCATTCTAGGGAAAATAAGAAACTCCCAATTCGAAAAGTTTAAGATAGAGTGTAAACTAATAAATATATAATACCTAATATATCATCAATAATCTTTCCTAATACCAATTATTTCTTCTAACTCTAAACCTCTTTATATTATTTCTCCTTATTCTAATAATAATATTTTTATATTATTAATAAAACATTGTATATAATTAATAATAAAACAAAAAATTAATAACATTTTTATTAATGAAAAATAGAAAATATATAACAAATTTATTCTTTAATTGTTTGTATATATTTCTATATAAATAAATTTAAATAAATAATTTTTAAATATAAATCACATATATTATAATAAAATTTATTAAATAATTAATAATAAAATAATAAAACTTTTATTAAATTTTTGTTATTTTAAAATAGAAAATATAAAAAATCACAATCTTGACTTTTTAATTGGACATGATTTCTATTTTAAAATCATAGCGTTAAATCTCTTATAACAATCATTTTAATATCAGGGGTATTGTTGGCCCCAAGTCTCGAAACTTATTTTGTGATTAAAATACGAGGGAATTTGATGGAGGTCAAATAAAAAGAAGGTTGAAAGCATCAAAGATGTAACGAAGAATTTGGGTAGGCTTAGGTGACTTTAGTAATAAAAAATTAAAAATAATAAATAAAGATGCGCAGGCGTGCTTTAAGTTCAAGACTGTGCACAGAAGTTGCACGGGTGTGCATTTTTACAATGTAAAATCGTTCTTTAAGGAAAAATCAACTTTTTGCACGATCATGCAATTTCATGAACAGCGCACCTTTTACACGATCGTGCAATTGCATGAATAGTGTGGTGGTCGCAATCGTGCTTGTGCACGGTTGTGCAATTCTGACTCTGCTACTCTCACTTCTAATTTTCATAACTTTCAACTCTAACGTCCAAAAATTAGACAAACTTGTCTTCATGAAAGTTGTAACTTATTCTCTTAACTTTCTAACGACATAAAGCTTGTAATTTTTGGATATCGGAATTGAAAGTTATGAAACTTAGAAGTGGTAGTGGTAGAGTCGGAATTGCACAATCGTGCACACGACCACCGCTGTATTCATGCAATTGTACATGCAAAAGCCGCATTGTTCATGGAATTGAGCACGATCGTGCAAAAACTGGTTTTTCCTTAAAGGCACGATCATGCATTGTAAAAATGCACGCCCGTTCATCTTCTGTGCATAGTCATGCACGCATCTTTATTTTTTATTCTTGTTTTTAATTATTTATTCCTAAAGTTACCCCAAGCCCACCCAAGTTCTTCATCACATCTTTGATGCTTTCAACCTTCTTTTCATTTGACCTCTATCAAATCCCCTCGTATTGTAACTACGAAATAAGTTCCGAGTTAGGTATAATAGTTATTCATTATACATCACATTTCATTGCATCCATCTTCCAAACAACATTTTACTACATTACATTATGAATCCTTTCATTCTTCTCAAACAACTTTTCACTGTATTACATTTCATTTCATTATAAACCAATCTGTTCCGTTCCGTTCCATTTCATTATATTAATTAACATTTAATCAAATAGGCCCTTAGTTGTTAGTTGATTCTATAACGGTTAACTAATAACTGATTATTAGTTGATTTGACCAATGGGTAACATTAGCTTTTTACTAAAGATATTTGATAAAATTAGTGTTTAATATTAGTTGTTGATATATAAAACGACTTATGAGGGCATAATTTTTGAAAAATTATAAGGACATGAATATTATATTTCTTAGTATTTCGTTGAATATTCTTATAAAAATTTAGATATTTAATTTTATAAAAATTAAGTTTATAACTTTAATAAAAATATAATAATAATAATAATAATAATAATAATAATAATAATAATAATAATAATAATAATAATAATAATAA
>JAOSBN010000004.1:3510161-3533351 GCA_027563595.1 Erythroxylum suave
CCAAATGCAACAACCAAGGCCAGGAAGGAACAAATTTGAAGTCAAGAACCTTACCCAATCAAAGCCCGATTGTTAGTGAAGCTGTAGCACAAACGAGACGAGACGGCGACAAGAACTACCACCGGCGGCAACAAAACCAACTTAGGGATCGGGGAGGAAAAAGCTCCAGAAATTCATAGCTGCCAACTGCTTCCAGTCTTGGGTCTTCGACTAGTTTCGGGTCTGGCATGCAGTTGCTGACCCAATCGGATTACATCCAAATGGTTGGTTATTAGGGTTTGTTCTTCAACAATAATGGCGCTGGACTGGGCTGGGCTTTTAAATTTCGTGTTCCCGCAACCTACACAGACAGACCAATAGCATCAGTTACCAATCACTTTTATCTCAAGGCATGGAATTGGAATGTGTATGGAAAGGAACCAGGCTGGTTAGGTTTAGGTTAGGTTAGGTTTACGTGGTCCTCTTCACAGTATTCGTTTCAACACAATCTGAATTCTATTTGATTGATGTATGTATTAACAAACATTGTCTTCCCAATTCAGATTCCATTCATCGTCATTGTCTCTTCTCAATCCTCTCTGTCTCTTTAGTCTTTCCCCATAAATTCAATTAACAACCATAGAAAAAAAGCTATAAACTTGTCTAGCCTATATTAGCTTCCGTTAATATTATATTAACATTAAAATATAAAAGAACCCCTTCTTCTCTGTGTCAAATTTATTTTAATTTGCCCTACCGCTTCCCTCCCTTCCCCCTTCTTGCATTTGCTATCTGGATTCTGGTCCCTCATCCCTGTGCTCTTCTCTTCTCAGCCCCTTTTGATATTGATTTACGGACACTTCGCCATTATCGAGATTAAACAGTTTTCCTTAGGGTTTTGATTTTATCTCACACCATTTCTATTTTTTAACTCCATTTTTTTCATACCCTCTAAAACATAATAGGGTTTCCTTCTCTCTCTTGCTGTTGTTCTTGTTTTTCTTTTTTAATAATAAATTTGTCAGGGTTTCCCTTTCTCTATCATTTTGGAGTTTAATAGATTTGATTAGTCACAATCTGTGTGTAACGAAAGAACTTGTAGATATTTAGGTATATTGAAGCGCCCCGCCCTGAATTTTGTTGTTGAGGTCTCTGTGTCAAGCGATCCTGGTTTGACCATATCCAGGATTTTGGTTGAAATTACAAAAATTTCCACCTACCCATTTGGTTTAAACGATAGCAAGGAGTTGTGGGGAAGTCTCCTTTTCCTAAAAAAAGGCGCAGATTGAAAGAGAACAAGAATCCCTGTTTTTATCGCATTTCTTTGTGCTCTTTTAATCATCTGGATGTTTGTATTTCTATAGAATCTATAAGAAGGTATTGGTGGTGGTGTTGGTTGTTTTGTGGCTTAGTTTTTTTTTTCTGGATATTAAAGAAAAAGGAAAAGAAGAGAGGAAGGTGAAAAAGGTGGTTAAGATTGCATGGGCGAGCATGAGAGGTGGGCGGAGGCAAGCAGTGGGCTATTACCAAATGGGTTATTGCCCAACGAAGCGGCGTCGGTGATCCGAGCCCTGGACGCCGAGCGATGGTCTAAAGCCGAAGAGAGAACAGCAGAGCTCATTGCTTGCATTCAGCCCAATCAGCCTTCTGAAGAGCGCCGGAATGCTGTTGCTCATTACGTCCAACGCCTCATCTCCAAATGCTTTCCATGTGAGGTATGGATTCTCTGTTCTATGACGTTTGCCTTCTGCAATTTTGTTTCTATTCATTGGTGTTGATTATGTTGTTTCTCGGGTTCTTAGGTATATGAGCATCTGTAGATAATCGGAATTGGAGTTAACTGTCTGGATGGGATTTGTAAACTAAACTAGTAGAAATTTGATGATTGGTTTTAGGCCTTATAACGTGTTTTATTCCCTTGAGGGGCTATTTTCTAGATGGAAGTGTATTGTTTGTAAGTGTTAGTAATTTTGATTTGAATGGCATTTTTAAATTGTAATACATCAACCATATATGGAAACCAAATTTTATTTAAAATGTAATATTTTCACAATACTTACTGATTAGTAATTCATGCTGCATTTGAGCCATGCCTCAATATTTTCCATTGTTGCAAAACTCTAGTTTTTATTTCTATTTGGTTACGTATTCTTAATTATGATTGTTATTACATGTCAATGATTGTTGTTATTGTTGTCATTGTCAGGTGTTCACCTTTGGGTCTGTACCACTTAAAACTTACTTGCCAGATGGGGACATAGACTTAACTGCCTTTAGTAAGAACCAAAATTTGAAAGACTCATGGGCTCATCAAGTTCGAGATATTTTGGAGAATGAGGAGAAGAATGACAATGCAGAATTTCGAGTGAAAGAAGTTCAGTACATTCAAGCAGAAGTATGTCCCATTTTGCTTCATTGCTATTTGGGCTCTCTCTTAACGATGAACATGTCAATATCTTCTAACCTTGTTGTCTTTATACATAAATGTATTGTTCATTGTTGGCCTGGATTTATGATTTCAATATTAATGATACAGAGATGCTCAATTACTTTTTTTTGGAGAGAATGTAACTGAGACAAATGGAGAAGAATGCTGAACCATAGGCTTGAATTGTATCGTGGAAGAAAATAGTTGATTTTCAAACCATGAGCAGGGCTTGAATTTTCTTTTAAGCCATTAGTTTAACCAGCTCTGTAAACAATACACGGAAACACACTTGTCATGAAAAGGAGTTTTGTCTCTTACCCTCAAATATGTAGACTGACAAGGACTTCTTGTGACGTTGTCTTGGTTAGGGCTATAAACTTGGCTTCATGATCAATGCTTTTTTTCCGTATTATTAACTTTAGATGATTTGTGAAACAAATTTCAGCAAACGGTTGTATGTTACCATGTAGTCTATTATGTGTCATTGTTGAAGATTTAGGTTTGCTTATATATATGAACAAAAATACAGGTGAAGATAATAAAGTGTCTTGTGGAGAACATTGTGGTCGATATATCATTTAACCAGCTCGGTGGGCTATGCACCCTTTGTTTTCTCGAGGAGGTTAGTGGGTTGTCAAACAAATAGCATAAGAAATTGTTTTTTAGAAGAAAAGTCACAATGGTAATACCTTTTGTTTTTCTCTGAGTCTTTTGTAGGTTGATAATCTCATAAATCAAAATCATTTATTCAAGCGGAGCATTATTTTGATAAAGGCTTGGTGTTATTATGAGAGTCGGATACTGGGTGCTCACCATGGATTGATCTCCACTTATGCTCTTGAAACCTTAGTTCTTTATATATTTCACGTTTTCAACAATTCCTTTGCAGGACCCCTTGAGGTAGGCTTCATTAGCTTTGTATTCTTTAGTCTAGCCGAATTGTTTTGCAGTCATCTGATCTTTGTCCATTTGGGCTATGCATTTCAAGGTCCTTTACCGCTTTCTTGAGTTCTTCAGTAAGTTTGATTGGGACAACTTCTGTGTCAGTCTCTGGGGGCCAGTGCCCATTAGTTCACTTCCAGATGTGACAGGTATCTCATAATTGCCTTAAAGTCATATGTTAACTTCTGGCGGATCCCTTTATTTGGAAGTGCTAGTCAATTTACCAGCTGTTGTTATTTTATGACATGTCTTGCAGCGGAGCTTCCTCGAAAGGATGGTGGAGAATTACTACTTAGTAAATTATTTCTTGACGCTTGTAGTGCCGTGTATGCTGTTTACCCTGTTGGTCAAGAAAATCAAGGACAACCTTTCATTTCGAAACACTTCAATGTTATTGATCCATTACGGATAAACAATAACCTTGGACGGAGTGTCAGTAAAGGTATTTGAATAACAATAATCACCCTTTGCCTTCTGGATGTTTTCATTTCACCTCCACCATGAGATACACACATTCTTGCGTTTGACACACAGAACAAAATGCTGTATACAGCATTGAGGTTCCAGACATTTGATGTTGTTAGCTATACATTTCCTTAGAAAGTATATTTTTATTTTTGTTTCAATTGCTCAGTTGATTTAATTTTCCTTATGGCTGATATTTTTTCTATAAAGATGATCCTATTAAACCATGAATCTTAGCAAAACAGAATAAAAAGGCACTAAGGGATGAAACATATCAAAATGTTTAACAAAAATTGCAATTTTTATTTCCTGCGTAAAAAGTTGAACAAGTGGTTATGTTGACTTTAGCACTTCTAGCAGAGTCATTGACCAGGATTCTAATTTTAATTCTCATTTCATTTTTTTACGTTGGCTCATTACTATTAGCAATTTATGCACTTATTGAATGAACTCTCATGAGACTCGATGCTGCTGGGGTACTGCTCTTCATTATTTGTTTCTACCCTGTCCAAAGTTTCAACTAGTATATTATCACATTATCTTTGGCTTTGGAAAGATTGGTTGATTTTCTGTTTTGTTTTTATTGGGATTCTGGAAGGAATTTGTGTTGGTTGCATATGGAATTCGGCCTTGCCTTGTGGTTTTGTTCTATCGTTGGGTTTTGGAACACCCTCTGGTGGTTACAGTGCATATTGGATAGGATATAGCAAGTGACTTGCTTGAGTAGCTGCAGAGTTAGCAAAATATTATAGACAGGCAAGATCTTAATATCTGGAGCAGGTCCATGATTATCAGAATTTGCAGATTTTTAGTGCTGACCTCTTCTGTCGATGAAACCATTGCTTTGTTTAGTTCATCATATGGTCTGTGGGCAAATTCTATCATATTCTCCATTTGACTGGATGTGTAGGCACGTGATCATAGCTTTCCAACCATTATTGATTGCTATCCTTAAATTATTGTCTCACTTCATTATATTGTCCTTTCACAGTCCTATATTAAACAGAAAGTGTCGGCTGGGACTAACTTAAAAAATGCTTCTAATTTCAAGAGTAGCATGACTCAACAAACGAATGTATGTGATTTTTTGTCATACTTTTGGATATTTCTCTAATGGTCAAACTCTACTTTCTGCTTGAATTTCTACTTTGCTGTTAATTTAACAACTGGCTTTTTCAGGTAACTTCTTCAGGATACGCAGTGCATTTGCATTTGGGGCGAAAAGGCTGGCTAGGTTACTTGATTGCCCAGAAGAAGACCTACATTATGAAGTAAACCAGTTCTTTATGAACACTTGGGATAGGCATGGCAGTGGCCAGCGCCCTGATGCACCAAAGAATGACTTACAGCGCCTGATATTGACAAACCCTGATCATAATAATGGATCTGAGCATTATAGGAATAATTCGAATGCTAAAACCCCCAGCTGTGAAACTCAAGTTGAGGCTCATAGTTCACGCAGTGTGTCCTCCCAACATGGTAATTATCCCACTGAGAGCACATCTAGAAGCAGTGAAGTGGCTGCAGTTTCTCGCAGTCAAACACAAAAGACTTATGTTAACTCAACAAGCACTAGGATATCAGATCAGTCAAGGAGAGAAAGTGATTCCAGTCAGGGTGTTCATGCTGATAAAAGTCAGAAAACTTCCAAACCAGAGAACTTGGGCAATGACCTTCAGGGACGGTACATTTTTGCAAGGACACGATCCAGTCCTGAACTTACTGATGCATACACTGAAGTTCCTTCTCAACGAAGACATAACCGAGCCTCAGAAGGTGGAAAGGGCCAGACTTCGTCTACTAGGTTGGATACTAACAGGAGGAAGAAGCCAGAATCTGATAATCTGATTGGTCATTATCTTAGATCTCCAATTGATGATTCTTCAGCAGTTAGGCAAATCCCCTCCCATCAAAATCTTGATGCGACTGCAGGCTCATCAAATAGTTACTATGATGATCGTGGTTTGGATGCAATGAGTGAGGAAGTTGCTTCCATGATGGGGACACTTATTATGCAGCAGGAAGAGCAAGACCGTGTAAATATGATGGCCTCTTCTGGAGGTCATGTGTTCAATGGTCAGGCTCATGTTCCATTGAATTTAGCATCAAGTCATGTGCCCTTTCCACTCCCACCTTCTGTCCTTCCTTCAATGCGTTATGCTCACAGAAATTTGGGAGGAATGATACCCACTAATATTTCAATGATGGAGGCTCCCTGGGGCACAAATATGCAATTTCCTCAAGGCTTGGTTCCATCTTCACTAACCCATTTTTCCCCTGATGTAGCATTGACCTCGACTCCAGAAGATCTCACTGAACCCAATAACGAGAATTTTGGTCACATTGAATTGAACACTGTGGAAACTGAACATGATCCCTGGCATGAAAAGGAGAGGGGCTCTCATGTTGGATTTGACCTTGACAATGGAGGATTTGAAACTCATCAATCAGATGAAAAGCAGCAGTCTACATTTAGTTATAATTTTGCCCCATCCTCCCATATGGTTGTCTATAACAGCTCTGCTAGAGTTCAACAGAAGTTCACCAAAGAATTTCGAACTGCAACAAGAGAAATCGATTCCTTCTCATATCAGGAGAACAAAGGCTCTGAAGTTTACTCCGAAGAGAGAATTGATAGCTCAAGGTCTTTCCCAGCTTCAAATTCCAGTTCTTTGAGAAGTAAAACATCTTCTGAGAGCTCTTGGGAAGGATCATCTGCAAAGTCGTCGAAGGCAACCAGGGAAAAAAGAGGTAGGAAAACTAGTTCAGTGCCATCTGCAGTATACGGGAAAGGTAAGACTGTATGTGATCATTTATCTAATCAAACAGATGATGACAACAAAGACTGGAATGTTGTGTCTGCCACGGCTCCTGAGATGACTGAAAGAAACATTGGACCACAATCTACAGCTTTGCGTGTTCTGAGGCATCAAACATCTGGGTTTGATACCGCTCAGACAAGTGCATCTGAGTCTTTGATGCCTATTGCTCCAATGCTTTTAGGTCCTGGTTCCCGACAAAGAAACGCAGATAATTCAGGCGTTGTTCCATTTACATTTTATCCTACAGGACCACCGGTCCCATTTGTTACAATGCTTCCTGTATATAACTTCCCAAATGAACAAGGGACATCTGATGCACCAGGCCAATTTAGTGTCGAAGAGATCCCAGATAACAGTGACTCTGGTCAGAATTTTGAGTCAGCTGAGGGACTTGACCAAGCCGAGGTGTTGAGTTCTGATTCCATGAGCAGGGTAGCTCCTGTTGAGCCGTTAGAGCACACACCTGACATTCTTAACAGTGATTTTGCTAGCCACTGGCAAAATTTGCAGTATGGCCGTTTCTGCCAAAACTCCCCGTATCCTACATCACTAATTTACCCTTCTCCTGTTATTGTGCCACCTGCATATTGGCAAGGCCGTTTTCCCTGGGATGGTCCAGGGAGACCTGTGTCAACCAATATGAATGTTTTCACACAGCTCATGAGCTATGGGCCTCGACTAGTTCCTGTTACTCCTCTACAGTCTGTGTCTGGTAGATCTCCTGGTGTTTACCAGCAGCATGTTGAGGAAATGCCACGATATCGTAGTGGGACTGGAACCTACCTGCCAAATCCGGTGAGATAAAACTCCAGCTTAGTAATCTGTCTTTTGCCAAATGTACAAGTTGTATACATGTTCCTATAAGAGATGGAGCCTTCTATTTTCCTTTACATATTTGACATGAACTTGTTCTACAATCGTAAACATAGAGTCTTGTTGATATGAAAACATACAACACTTGTTCCAGCAATTTATCTAACACTATTATGACTATAGTAGTTGAGCAGTGCCCTTGTAGAAACAAAATTTACATTTGCATCTTGTGTTACTTCTTTTATTTCAGTTATCTGCCTTCCATAAGCTTTAGCCTATAAAAGAGTTGTTTTGATATCATCTTAATGCATGCTAACGATCTTCAAATTGCCAGCAACCTTTTCCCTGGATTCTTTACTTCTGCTTGCCAATGTCGGTAACTTTTATTTTGAATGACTTCAGAAGGTATCTGTTCGAGACCGACATTCTACAGGTAACAGAAAGGGAAATTACAACTACGAAAAAAGTGAACACCATGGAGATAGAGAAGCTAATTGGAGTGTCAACTCAAAGTCTCGCTCTACTGGACGCAACCATAATCGCAGCCAAGCTGAGAAGTCGAGTTCAAGAGCAGACCGATTGGCAGCAAGTGAGAACCGAGCTGACAGATCTTGGGGCTCACATAGGCATGGTGCATTCCATTCACATCAATCCCAGAATGGCCCACTTCGATCAAACTCCACTCAGAGCAGTTCTACTAATGTAGCCTATGGAATGTATCCAATACAATCCATCAATACCGGTGGTGTGTCAACAAATGGACATACTATTCCATCTGTTGTTATGCTCTATCCATATGATCATAATTCTGGTTATAGTTCGGCAGCAGACCAACTTGAATTTGGATCCCTTGGACCTTTGGGTTTCCCCACATCACATTTCAATGAGGCAAACCGGTCAAGTTCAGGATTTGAGGACCAAAGATTTCACGGCAACGCTGCTCAACAGTCTTCACCAGATCAGCCTTCCTCACCCCACCTCCAGAGGTAGTTACATTGTCTCTCCAAGGCAGCAAATGTAAGATTTACGAACATCCTTGAACCAAATTTGTGGTGTGCTTTAAGATTTACAATAATTTGTTGATTAATCTTGTTGAGAATCCTTGAAATTTATTTGTCAAATTCAACCTGATTCAACCATCGTCCTCCAACAAGTGCTTAATGTTGCGTATGGTGAATTGGACTTCTGTGGTCAAACTTCATTTGTTGGTTTATGTTTCGAGTGGGATTGTCTTGTGATATTTTGATTTATCATCTTAACAGGGGGATTTAATTGTATTGCTGGATCAATGGCCAAGATGAATTATCAGTTGAAGGTTGAGGATTTTCCCCCCTCTACCATTTCCAAATCCTGGAGAGAACAGTGATGGGAGAAACTATAATGAGAGAACCTCCAGTTACGAGGGCTTTTCTGTTCTCACCTCATCATACACGGGAAGAGCGAATTTCATGATTCTGATATGTTCCCATGGAAAGGTCACATACTCCCTCGTGCTTGTTTGTATACTAGAAATCATAGTTTCTGCTCTGCCCAAAAGGATACATAATACAGTGGCAGTAAACGAATGCACGATTCGTCAATTAGTCTTGTGATAGACTCAACACATTGTAACACCACTAATGTAGAAGCCCACAGTTTTAGAATCTAGGGTTTTTATATCATGTTACAGAATTTGTTTCATCTGGATTTTCATCCACCTGTGTATTGGGGATTTTGATTCGTAAGTTCAGGGTATGAGCTCTGCATATGAACCCTTGAAGTAAGTAAAAATTGTAGTCATTCAACCACCTCTGCATGGTTGAAAACTATATTGTTAGGTCTAACTTCTTGATATGGAAAGGCTTTGTCTAGCCTAATTCAAGGTGTCTTAGAAGTTTGATTAACCTTATCATATATAGAATAGTTACATATGGCATGAAAGACTTGCATATTTACCAGAACAATTCAAGCTGAACTAAATTTACATTTTAAGTTATTTGACTTCCACCACATAATTTCAACGTTTCTCTCAAATTAATATCCTATTTGTTAGGAGCTCACTCATTAGCTGCTGACGTATCAGAGTCGAAACCAGTTTGGCCGCCAATAGAGAAATTGAAGAAAGTAAAACCCTTACAAAAATAAAAGCCGAAAGGAATACGAAAACAGTGAAAATTGCACAATGACGCGTTTCCCAAGTGAAAAATGATGAGGGCACAATTTCAGAATTTGATGTTGGATAGGGCATATCTATCTTGATCTCAAACCAGGTATGTTCCTAAGTCCCATCTTACCAAGGACAAGCTTGGGGATAGCAGGAGGATTATCGAGCCCCATGCTTCGGCTAAACTCATTGGCAAGCTCAACTAGCCTATACTTGTCCCTGCCCACGTTCTTATTGGAATTGTAATAACCAAGCCAAGCTTGGTATGCTGCTTCTTTGTTTTTCATCTCTACATTGGATAATGCTCGTTCCACCTGCTTGACACATCAGATATAGTTTCTGAGAATTGTAATTCACGGCAGTTGAGGTGAAAAAAGCTCAAAACCTATCTCTATCTAACCTTTTTCTTTGTCTCTGGATCTACTGAAGGTACAGCAGCTTTTGATACTGGCAGATCCCTGATGGTAGATAAGAAGAACTCCTCCCAAGGTGCCAGTAGCAATATGCCTTGGCCTTCTTTGCCTCTACGCCCAGTTCTACCAAGTCTATGTATGTATTGTTCTCTATCGGCAGGTAAGCCCAGCTGCATTATAAATAAATTTTCATTAAGAGATCACGTCGAGGACATTTGTTTCCTCAAATTTGAGAACTTTCAGAATAAGAGTTCACTTATAGGACACCTTTTATCTTGGAAATTAACCAGAGAATTGGCAAAGAAATCATGAAAAACACAACATGAATGGAGTTGGATTAATATGCAAGTACCTGTATCACAAGGGTCACATCAGGATAATCAACTCCACGTGCAGATACATCAGAAGTCACTAGTATAAGGCCCTTGGATTTTCTGAATTCATCAGAAACCCTGGTCCTATAACTCTGGGGCTTCCTAGAATGTATCTCTCTAACATTTAATTTCAATTCACCGAGAAGATCCGCAACCATTCTTGTTACCATAGCAGTTGTGCAAAATACAAGAACCTGGGTAAACCAAGGGCTAAATTTTAGGCATGGTAAAATAAGATTTAACCTGGGCAGTCTCGTAACCAAACAGTTGAGAGACGTAATAACTCTTTTCAGCTAAATTTTAGGCATGGTAAAATAAGAGTTAACCTAGGCAGTCTCATAACCAAACAGTTGAGAGAAGTAAAAACTCTTTTCAGCCAAATATATAATCTGTGAACCAACCAAGCACAATCCAATACGTGGTAATGGAGCAGTGACATGCTCAATTGCAAAAAAGCATACCTTATAATTAACATCATCAGCAATATGATCTTTCAGAAGAGCATATAATAGGGGAAGTTGCTTGTCTAATGGAGCAACCAAAAATGTTTGCTGCACCTGCAACGATCCAACATTTAAGGTGAATATTATATCAACAACTCTGTTGCTTTTTTGAATCAGGAAGATATTTGCAACTCTCATACTCCATGTTATGAATTTTACTACTAATTGCTTGCTAACAGCCAGGGAAGAAAACAATCAGTCTAAACTCTCCTGTACAATAGTGACCAAACCAATAAAATAAAAAGCCAATGACAAACAATTTTACCTGTGAATGTGTCTCCTCAGATCCCTCTTGAACTGTATTAATGAACTCATGATCTCTCTTCAGAGCGATATGACAGATTTGACGAACCTATATGCCAAACAAACAACTCAAGCAATTTTCACCAACTCAAAATTATCACAATGTAGAGGCAAGTCACACAAGTAAACCTCTTCAGGAACAGTGGCAGAAAAAAGAAGTGTTTGTCTTTGTTTGGGAACAGCAGCAATGATTTTTTCAATGTCTTTCCGGAATCCCATGTCTAGCAAACGGTCAGCCTCATCAAGAATAAGGACCTTCACTCCCATCAGCCTTGTTGCAAATCCTGCAGTATTCTCCATATGATCTTTAAGCCTTCCAGGTGTGGCGACTAGGATCTACAGTATTCAAATATTTGAGAAGTGGATCATTGTAGGGCCCAAGATAGACAACAAAAAGAAAGGCTTAACAGGAACACATTTTTCAAATTTTGACATATGAAACATTAAAAATTGGGTAATCCAATATGTTTAATTATTCACCTGACAAGGATTTGCTTGCATTCTTTTCTGTTCTAGAGCAAGTCTTGTACCACCCATCACCACTTGAACGCCAAAAGTAGGATGATACTTCAATAGAGTGTTTGCTTCTGCAGCAGCCTGACTTGCAAGCTCCCGAGTTGGGCAAATCACCAGTACAATAATAGGGGGACGTTTTTGGTCACGGTCAACAGGAGGAGATTTGACAATAACCTCAATTGATGGGAGCTGAAACAACAAAGAGTATTAGTTAGATTCAACAGCTTTTTCAAATGACTTCATTCGTCCGAATCAAAGCAAATCCATAGGATGATTGCAAACATCATCGTACTATTCAAGTACAATCTCTCTCTCTCTCTCTCTCTATATATATATATATATATATAGGCTAAGAACTAGTAAGGACTATTAGAACAGTTGTAGAGAAAAGATCTGATAAGTTCAAGTGGCAGTACTCAAAACGCTATAAGAATAGTGATCTCCTGATGTAGAGATGGAATTCTTCAAACAGGTTTTTCCTGGTCAATGTGCCAGAACTGTTAATGGACGGTAAAAGGATCTTACCAAAAATGCAACAGTTTTTCCAGTTCCTGTTTTAGCCTTGGCCAGAACATCCTTACCTGGAAAGAAATCAACAAACTGTGTCATCCTATGTTCAACTGTGCCAACAATGGTAGTACGCTAATAGCGAATCACTACCAAGTAAAGATGCAGTGCCTGTTTAGAGATGAATCCCTTCACTAATGTTGAAAAATTTTAGGTGAGTTGATCCAGAGGACATAATATTTAAATATTGAACTCCAGAAACCAATTCATCAATTAGTTTTGTGGAAATCCTAACTAAATGAACAAGTCGGTCACAAAGATATCCATAAACAATTCCCTATACCAAAGCAGATCGAAAACAAAAAAAAATGAAAGGAAAGACAGTCTACTTGGAGTAAGCATGCAGCAATAGTAATAACTAAATCAGCCCAATTTTTAATAACTCAACCAGACGTCACAACTCTTATCTTGATAGACAAGCTATGATAAACCAACAGAAACTGCATGATAATAGGGAGAAACAAACCTTTGAGTATTACTGGAAGACTTGCCTCTTGAACCACCGTCATCTTTTCATATCCAGCACCCTTGACTCCTTTCAAGGACAAGGGAGAAATTGCACACTGATCAAATCTGCAGGCATGATAATGTAAGTATGAGATGCACTCAAAACGCTTATATTGGCCATACAGAGTACAGAGAACTAGAGTTTTCTCCTCAATAGCTATCAAAAAACTTATTAAATGTTTATGCTAAAACTAAATTTGACTTCATGTCTAGGGTACAGATAACTTTCCTAGTTGCCCCACACACATGAGATTAAACACAGAACAAAGAAGAAACGGAAATGGATAATCAGTCTAAATCTCAAGCTGGGCAAAGAAACTAACAAGCAACAATTCACGGATGAATAAATTCTTTGAAACCTGCCTAGTGTCACTCAGATAAGAAGACTGTGAATCTCCAGGTGAGCTCGGCCTTTTCACACTCAAGCCGAGAGAAGATTTTTCATTTTCCTTCAAGGCACTATCAGCCTCAATATCATTATCCCCATCGTCACTCTCGTCCTCGCTAAGCAAATCCCCAAAGCCCCTCATTGAGGTCTTCGCTTCTTCATCATCATCGTCATCGTCATCGTTATTGTCAACATCACTTTCCTCGTCATCCATAAATCCCCTCTTTGCTCTTAATCCATTTCCCACGCTTCTCCCAACCCGCGAATTTTCAATCCCTCTATGTCCTTTCTTCCCACTTTTTAAGTGCAAATCTCTGCCACTCTTCCTCCGCGAATTATACCTCTCCCCTTCCCCCACCTCCTCCTCCTCATCATTTTCGCCAAATGCACTATCAAATCGCTGACTGCCACGAGAACGCCTCGAAAATGAATCAACTTTGCTTCGAATTCTAGTTTTCGAATCCCCAAACTCGTCACTTTCTCTTCTCCTCTTCGCCGTAAACCCTTCCCTTACTCTTTCTCTGACCCTTCCCTTATTCATTTCCCTATCTATACTCTTTTTCCCTCTATTACGAACCATACCCGAGTTCATTTCCCTGTCTATACTCATTTTCCCTCTATTACGAACCATACCCGAGTCTGACTCGTCTTCACTCCCGAGTCGGCCGCGGAACGACTTATTACTCAACCCACTGACCCAATCGCTGAGCTCGGCCTCGTCCTCAACGAGACTTTTTGAAGCCCTACCTTCGTTCATCTCGCTACCACGACGACCGAACTCAGAGGTCGAACCGGGCCTGGGTCGAAATGAGCGGGTTGAGAATCGGCGGACCGCGGGTTGCTGGTTCACATGATATTTGAGTCTGAAAGGAAAGATTCGAGATAAAACGTGTATGTCCCCAAAGGAGTTAATGGAGGCTCCGAGTCTCATCGGTCGGAGACGGGTAGCTGAAAATGATGGGTTCAGAAAATGGAGCTGCGGGAGGAGCTTAATGCGCATGGTACAGGTTTATTTACCGACTCTTGACGAAGAGTTGCCTGTGGAGTAGAACAAGCGACTAGGGTTTAAGAAGAGACACCTGGTTCCGATAGGGTTTAACTGGGTGTGATGGAAAGGAGCATGCGCCTCTAAACGCACCGTTTCTCATCCAACGCAGCGTTTTACACCTACCAAAAGGTAGGTGCTTTGAGTCCGCTCTAATTTTTAAGAATGAATTAAACTTTATAAAAGGCAATTGTGCCTTACCATTGCTACCTCTATCGTACCAAATTTAATATCATATTAAATTTTAATATGGTCATGTACTCCTATCAGTTAATATTGAATATTTTAGATAATTTTTTAAATTTATAAAATAATTTTTAAATTTTTTTAAAATGTACAATATAATCCTTTAATATTGAATTGTATATTTTAAAATTTTCATTTTCTGTAAAAATTTCCTTGATTTTTTTTTAATTTCCGGTATTAGTCAATATGTAGCTAGTATTCTAAATACATATAACATCGGCCAATGCGGACTAGTATTTGAACCTAATACCAAACAAATGTAACCAATTGTTTCATTTCCTTAAATTACTAACCGTCTGTTGGGAGTTTTTGGTTTAATACGAGAAAAGAGAACGTTCCATTGAAACAATTAGTTTTTTCAGAGTACTTTATCTTTTTTTTATTTTTCATTTTGTACTGTTTTTTGACTGGTACCATACGAAATTTGTTACAATGTGCCATACCCTTAAATTTTTATAGCAAATATTTTCGACACTTTTTCCATTTAAGAAAAAAAAAACTAATTACATTATTTAGAATTATGTCAACTCAAAATTTTGAATCTTAGTTAAGCATTTTGATCCATTATTTTATATCTATAGAAATAAATTAAATTATTTTTAAATTATAGTTGATAGATAAATATATTAAAATTGAATTTAATACTTTCAAAGATGGCACTTCCTTCATTTTTTCCTAATGTTTTCAAAATATCCATAAATACTCTATTAATTACTGGTTTCAATTCTTGTAATTCCAAAAGTTATGATGTAATTAACTATGTTCTTAGTAACTATTATTTAGTATATTATAAGATTTGTATTTTAATATTTTACAAAAAAAATAAAATAATTTTTATTGTTATCTCTTTAGTATTACTTTGCATCATAAAATTGTTAACATAATACACATTATACCTTAAATAGGGCATAAAAGTAGTATAGATAATAATATACTTACCTATTTTTTTTATAAAACATTAAGATGCAAATAATATATTTTTATGATATTTTTAAAAAATTAAAATAAAGTCAAATGGGTCCAAATTACCAAACTATGTAAATAGATAAGTAAATTTCAAGGTTCAACTATTTTTTATTGTTTAAAATTATTTTTAAAATCAAATCAAGTCCAAACTGCCTAATTATGTTATTACACAGTTTAAGACTTTAAGTTGAAGTTTCAATTGGTTAAAAGTACAAGATGATACCATAAATAATAAAATAATACTTAAAATTTTTATAAAATGTTAGGACGTAATAAAAACATTTGATTTTATGCTAATATTTATTAAAGTTTAAAAATAAAAAAGTATATTTAAACTTATATTAAATTTGAATTTCAATGAAAATAATTCAATTTGTTTTAAATAAAAAATAAAAGTATCTAAAAAAACCATTTGTGTATATAATTTCATAATAAATTAAACTCCAGCTATGTTATCATAACGAAAATCATAAAATCAAATTTATCAATTAAAATTAAATTAAAACAAAATTAGGGAAAGAGTCCTGGCTTGGCCTGACATTGGTCTAGGTTGGCCGAGCCACATGTTAAAAAATTACTTCATTTTATCAAATTTTTTATTTAAAAAAATGTAAACGAACCCGGCCACTGGCCGCCTAACTTGTAAATCGATACGAATGTTTTACATTATTAAACAAATCTTTTACCTCACTATTCTTTTTTTAGTTACCCTTAGGTAATATAATTATTAATATTAATAAGAAAACCATTAAACAAATCGTTTTCTTTTTTGGATCATTCTAGTTCTATTATTGTAATTAAACTTACCGTTTCGTAAAGAAGTCCTCTAAGTTCTAAATGATATTTATAATGTGAAATTTTCATTTGAATATTAATTAAACTTAAATTTTGCTAAATGTTTTAAAAACCAAAAACATACTTTTTATTGATACTATCTAATTTATTAATTAATTCTAACTAATTTATTTACCAATTCTATATGCAGATGAATTATCTAATTTTTTATATTAGAAAACAAAAGTTTGGAATAACCATCCTTTAAAATAATCTAAATAGTCTATGACAAGTAAGTATTTCTCCTTTGTGAAATTTGAATAACATAAATAGCTTGTTTTGAAATAAAAAAAAAAAGGTTGCATATATTGATGACCCTCTCCAAACCCTCTTAACACGAGAAGTGTTGTGCATGAAGGATTGCATATGCAACATAAACAAAAAATTGCAAGCCTAAATTTATTTATTATGTTTAATATTCATACTAATAGCAAGAACAGGCAAAAACACATACTTGGAACCTATGAACATTGATTGGTAATGAACTTCGAAAATACGAAGTCTCTATGCACTTCACACCAAAAAATACGTCTCGCTTTTAACACTTGATATGGCTATTGTTAAATTTTTATATGATTGAGCCTAAATAAACTGAACACATACAAGCTCAAATGAGGTTCCATCCTCTATAAAAATTTATCATGGCATCAGAGCAGGTTGCTCTTGGATTACCCATCACCACCTCGTCATGATAGATTGTGGCAAGTAAAAGGCCGTAAATTAGCCCACACGTGAAAGGGCCGTGTTGAAATATAAGTGAGACTTTGTCCCACATCGAAAAAATATATGGCCTTGAGCATGTATATAAGTCAATGAGTTACTCTTCCTAATAACAATTGATTTTAGGATGAAACCTCATTTGAGCTTATATGTGCTCAATTTATTTAGGTTTAATCATATAAAAATTTAACAGATATAGAAGATTTTGAAAAACTCTTTCTTCAATAATGAAACAAAACAATTTCAGTCTCTTCCTCTATTCTTTTTTGATTTAAACCTACAAAGTGAGAGAGACCAACTTCTTCTTTCTACTTTGTAATTTCAACGTACAAATTGAAAAAGTATATATGCTTACTCTCTTCTCTTCGTTATTTCAAGGTACGAAGTAAAAGTATATATCTTTTTCTCTTCTCTTCGTTCTGCTATATCAATGTACAAAGTGAAAAGGTATATAACTTACTCTCTTCGTAAGTTTTAACGTTATAAAAATTGAGAGTCACAAAATACTCTTTCATTCGTTTTGTTTTAAAACGTTAAAACCAAAAAACAAAACCAAGGCAAGGTAACCATTTGACGCCTTCTTTGCCATTTTGATTATATTTTTTAATTGTTATTATTATTTATAAAAGGAAATAAAATAAAAATATTTTATTTTATCCATTTACTTCACACAAGAGAGTTTCCAATATTAATTATTTTTTTGTGCTAGCAAAAAAATAATACTATGCCATATAGATTATTTAATAAATTATCTTATAATAAATTAAATAATCATAAACATAAAATATTATACTTGTAATTGTGTGACCACATAGGTTCATAATTAAGCCGGTAGTAATTAATCCAATTAATTAGTAATCAAAGTTGGCGTCTAACAATACTCCTCAGCGACCGGATAATGTGAAGTAACAACCTTACAAAGACGAAACCTGGTTAAGAATAATGTATTATTACCTTCCATCATTACAATTCCAGATTATCCTAAGGTATTGTTGAACTGTCAAATCTTATTAGATAACTAACTGTGTTGCGTGTCAATCATTAATGATTGGTGAATGACTTAAGAAACTCATTTCCTCACTCATTCAATTGCCCTAGCTAAGGTCCTGAAACAACTATTAAGATCAATGATAACATAGAGCTCAAACTCATTACTTAGAGTCGATGGATCCCATCTTGACTCACCACTAATCAGAAAGGTACTTAATTATAACCAATGACCATTCAACTAGCATTTTTACACACTAGGTGTCCAATATCAAAACATAATAAGTGACCTATTGATTACTATTATGATCTCAGGTCAAAGGAAAAATATACATTTAAATCCTTATGATAATATCTCACTTGACAGTTCATAGGTAATATTAACCATTGAGAATTCTCAGTATGGTCAGTTCAATGATCGTATCTCCATATGCATTTCATAGGTAATATTATTAAAAATATATCAATTATCATAAATTGTAATTATCTTAAAGTTATCTTGTAATTATCTAAATATGGTAGTTATAGATGTAGCCGAGAATTAGCCTAAATTATAGCAGTAGATAGACTTGATGTGTTGTATAAATTCTGTATGATGAGTATCGTATCAGTGTATCAATAGACAATCAATCTTCTGATATTTTATATGGTATCAGAGCGACGATCCTGGTGCTCTTGATAATCTTCATCCACCTTCTTCATAACAAACATAGTCGTCGATGATGTTGAATCATCCGGCGTCAAAAACAGCAACAAAACTGCTGGTATGGATCTATCACATCCGTACTACGTTCATCACTTTGTTCAACCTGGGCATCTACTAGTGCCAACCAAGTTGAATGGAGCAAATTATCAATCTTGGAGCAAGGCCATGATTCATGCTCTCACAGCTAAAAATAAAATGGGATTCATCGACGGGACCATCGATCCACCAGTTGCAGAAGAAGATCCATCAGAATTTGCATTGTGGAATCAGTGCAACAGTATGGTTCTATCGTGGCCGACTCATTCAGTCGAACCAGATCTTGCAGAAGGAGTGGTGCATGTTAAAACTGCTCAACAGGTTTGGGAAGACTTGCGGGATCAATTCTCACAGAAAAACGCGCCTGCAATCTTGCAAGTTCAGAAATCTATTGCCACAATATCTCAGGGCAACCTATCTGTTGCTGCATATTACTCAAAAATTAAGAGTCTCTGGGCAGAATTGTAGACTTACACAACATATGTCCCTTGCAATTAGGAAAAGAAACACGTTGATCAACGAGAGGAGGACAAACTCATGCAGTTTCTCATGGGCCTCAACGAATCGTTCAAAATAGTCAGATCAAATATCTTCATGATGGTTCCGCTGCCAAATGTTCGCCAAGCCTATTCTCTTGTGATCCAGGAAGAAAAACAGATGCAAGTTACATCCGAGACAAATGAGAACTTCTCAATTGCTGCTGCAGTTCAAGGAAAATCTTTTTCATCGAAGGTTTCCAAAAATAAAACCTGTGATCATTGTTATAAGTCCGGTCACACCATTGAAGAATGTCGTACACTGAAGTTTCATTACAAATTTTGTGACAAAGATGGCCACACAGAAGATAGATGCCGAATTAAGAATGTTGGAGATTCATGTCCACCCTCACAACAACAATATCGTGGCAAAGGGAATGGACAAAGCAACAACTCGATGGCCAATGTAGTTGATGTTTCCCAGTCGAGTGATGTAGGCAATCCCTCGAATATCCTTCAAGGATTCACTTTTGAGCAAATCCAGCAATTTGCCCAAGCCTTGGCTTCATTCAGTCAGAACAAAAACTCTGGTAATGGTGATATTTTTGTTAATGTAGTAGGTTTGTTATTCACAAATCATGTTTGTTCCAATGTTACAAAGCCTTGGATATTAGATAGCGGTGCAACAGACCACATCACAGTAGACAAAAACCTTACTTTACCATATTCAATCTCCACCTGTTTCACTTGTTAATCTACCAACTAGATCCACAGCCCCAATTTCACACATTGGCATTGTGTCTTTTAACTCAGACATCAAGTTAAATGACACTTTATGTGTTCCCTCATTTAATTTAAATCTGATTTCTGTGAGCAAGTTATCAAAATCACTGAATTGTTGTGTTTCCTTTTTCCCGGAATACTGTGTTTTGCAGGACCTGGCTACGGGGAAGACGATTGGCTCGAGTAAGGAGACTGGTGGTCTCTACTATATGGCTCTTGTGCACATTCCTCCAGTCTCAAACCATGTCACACACACTCCACATCTCTGGCATATGCGCCTTGGCCACCCCTCACCATCTCGACTTAAACTACTTGCACCTCTTCTGTCTATCCAGCATGGTAGTGATTCTTCTAATAATTGTGATGTATGCCCTAGAGCAAAACAAACACGTGTTCCATTTCCTTTAAGTTCAATAAAAACTCATGCTGCCTTTGAATTACTTCACTGTGATGTTTGGGGTCCACATCGAGTGCCTACACATTCTAGTGCTCGATATTTCCTTACTATTGTTGACGATTTTACCAGATGTACTTGGTTGTTTCTCTTGAACCATAAATCGGATACTGCTCACCTCCTTCACTCCTTCATTACTTTCGCACAAAATCAATTTCATGCCACGGTTAAAGCACTCCGAACTGATAATGGTACCGAGTTCTTCCCTTTGCAGCATTTTCTTAAAACTCATGGCATTGAATCCCAACGTACTTATGCGTACACCCCCCCAACAGAACAGTGAGGTGGAACGCAAACAACGGCACATCCTCAATGTAGCACGAGCACTCCTTTTTCAGGCCAATCTTCCGTTAATTTTTTGGAGAGAATGTGTTCTCACTGCTGTGTACTTGATTAATCGAACTCCATCCCCATTGCTGTCTAATAAAACACCATTTGAACTCCTTTATCATCGGGTTCCCACACTCACTCACTTACGAGTGTTTGGCTGCTTTTGTTACGCCACACTCGTTCATCCAAAATCTAAATTTCAGCCTCGAGCCACAAGATGTCTTTTTGTCGGGTATCCACCAAATCACAAGGGTTATAAATTGTGTGACTTAGACACCAAGCAATTCCTCATCAGCCGTGATGTTCACTTTCATGAAACTATATTTCCCTTTTCCTCTAATCAATCTTCCTCGTCCAACGTACCGGTCCTACCCAATCTTGCTGTCGATTTTCCACAACCAACTTCTACCACTCTAAATAATCAAACCACATCACCTCCAATGGACTCCTTTTCTCCTGACATCCCATCGAATCCATCAGCCTCCACACCTTCTGATCATCCATCTCACACATCCTCTCCTACACCTCCAACTCTAGAAGAACCAGCTCCACGACGATCAACCCATGCTAAACATGTTCCTGTCTGGCATGCCGACTATGATATCCCCACTCGAGCTGATCATCCCTCTAGCCCCAGTTCTCAACACAGTACCAGGTACCCTCTGACTAATTACATGTCCTTTTCTCGTCTGTCTTCACCACACCGTGCTTTTCTAGTCAGTATTGCAGGTCATCATGAGCCCTCTTCCTATGATCAAGCAGTTCTTGATCCTAACTGGCAACAAGCAATGATAGCCGAATTACATGCCTTGGAGAAGAATAATACTTGGACCTTAGTTCCTCTTCCTTCTGGCCACAAAGCTATCGGATGTCGTTGGGTATACAAAATTAAATATCGAGCTGATGACAGCATTGAGCGTTACAAAGCCCGTCTCGTCACCAAAGGCTATACTCAAGTTGAAGGGGTCGATTACAGGGAAACTTTCTCTCCTACGGCTAAACTTACCACATTATGTTGCCTTCTTACTGTGGCCTCTTCTCGTAATTGGTACACTCACCAGCTCGACGTTCAAAACGCCTTCTTACATGGCGATTTGCATGAGGTTGTTTACATGACCCCTCCTCCAGGTCTTCGCTGTCAGGGGGAGAACACTATTTGCCGACTCAACAAATCATTATACGGTCTAAAGCAAGCCTCCCGTAACTGGTTTGCTACCTTCTCAGATGTGATCCAAAGATCTGGCTATAAGCAATCCAAGGCTGATTACTCCTTGTTCACAAGAGTACAAGGTACCTCATTTACTGCAGTACTTATCTATGTTGACGACATTCTTCTCATAGGCAATGATCTCGACGAAATGCAATGGCTCAAAGGCTGCTTATTGAAGCATTTTCTCATCAAAGATCTAGGTCAATTAAAATACTTTTTGGGCATCGAATTTTCACAATCAAAGCATGGTATTTTTATGTCACAAAGAAAATATGTTTTGGATATCTTAAAGGAAGCAGGTTTAACAGCTGCAAAGCCGGAGAGATTTCCCATGGAACAAAACTTGAAATTGGGGCTCACAGATGGTGATCAACTTCATGATCCAACAAGATATCGAAGGCTAATTGGCAAATTGATCTATTTAACAGTGACAAGGCCTAACATTGTGTACTCTGTGACAACTCTTAGTCAATTTATGCAGGATCCCCGAAGGCCTCACTGGGACGTAGCTATGAGATTGCTTCGTTACATCAAGGGAACACCACGGCAAGGTTTATTACTCCCTGCCAACAACGAGCTTAAATTGAAGGCATTTTGGGACTCAGACTGGGGTGGATGCCGAGAGACTCGTAGATCAATCACGAGATTTTACATTTTTCTCGGAACATCACTGATTTCATGGCGGTCTAAGAAGCAGACCAATGTATCTAGGTCATCAGCGGAGGCAAAATATAGGGCGATGGCAAACACATGTTTGGAATTGACGTGGTTGAATTACATACTGAGGGACTTGAAGATCATTCCATCGGAGCCATCCCCCTTGTACTGTGATAATCAAGCGGCACTTCATATTGCTGCGAATCCAGTTTTTCACGAACGGACAAAACACATTGAGATAGATTGTCACATCGTCCAAGAGAAGTTACAAGTTGGTTTAATCAAACCGTCTTATGTTCCAACCAAGCAGCAACTAGCGGACATTTTCACAAAAGCACTTGGAAGAGAGCAGTTCGAAGCTTTAAGGTGCAAGTTGGGACTTCACGATATTCACTCTCCAACTTGAGGGGGAGTATTAAGAATATATCAATTATCATAAATTGTAATTATCTTATAGTTATCTTGTAATTATCTTAATATGGTAGTTATAGATGTAGCCTAGAATTAGCCTAAATTATAGCAGTAGATAGACTTGATGTGTTGTATAAATTCTGTATGATGAGTATCGTATCAGTGT
>JAOSBN010000004.1:3539193-3552022 GCA_027563595.1 Erythroxylum suave
TATAGAACTTTTCTATTTGAATTTATCATGTGTAAACAACAAATTATATACTTACAAATGAAATTGATAAAAATTTAATAAACCGAACATACAGACTTACAAATGAAACTGATAAAAATTTAATAAACTCAAAAAATTATTACAAAGGGTATGGAAGAACTTACAGATAGTGGCAATATGTTGTTTGCTGAAAGAGGAAAGGTGAGTTGTGTTCAATATATAACTTTTGTAGTTTGGAGATGGAGAAACGCAATATGAGAAGTTAACATTTATATGGATTGAGAAGAAAATATAAAGATGTAGTTTAATTGATTCTTTATCTTGTCACTTCTTTTAATTAGAAAACGGCCAGAAGATATTAGTTATAACTGAGAAAGTAATGAACAATACGGCGTGAATGACTATTGCAGTAACATCGCATCAAAACAATTTATTTGTCAACCACTCAATAACTTTTTTTAATCATTGTTTGTCTTCATCAAAAAAATTTATTTGTCAACCACTCAATAACTTTTTTTAATCATTGTTTGTCTTTATTTCTATTATATATATTTCTTATCATTGTTTGCCTTTATTTCTATTATATTTTTTTATCATTGTTTGTTTTTATTTCTATCAGATAACAGAAACAACTATTTCAAATCGTACCATAATAAATTTTCAAATTTTTTATAATAATTTTTGGGACTTTTATTATTGTTTGTTGAAACTGAAAATTAAGATTAGTAAAAATTTGTTTAACATAATAAATTTATAGTTAATAATCTATATAATAATTTGTATAGTTATTAAATAAAGTTTAAATTGACATTATCCACATTGATTATTGCCAATTTTATACACCTAAAGCGGAGAGATGATAATTGATTTCATTTTAAATCAAATTTGTGTTTTAATGCAGTTACATTTATATGATAAAAGGTAATAATTGTTGACTTCAAATTGCTTGTTAAATTTTTGTTTTAATGCAATGGTGTTAAAATTGTGTTTTAATGCAATGGTATTAAAATGATAGATGGTAATAATAATTTGAGTACAAATTAAATAAAGTAACATTACTGAAATTGTGATTCAGAATAGAAATTATAGCAAGTCACGTCCGTGACTTCAAAAAGTCACAACCATGATAATGAATGAATATAATTAGTGCACTTATCACGGCCGTGACTTAAATGGCCAGAAAAGTTAAATGGGCTTGTTTGTTGAAACTGAAAATTTAAAATTTAAGATTAGTAAAATTTTGTTTAATATAATAAATTTATAGTTAATAATCTATATAATCATTTATATAATCATTAAATAAAGTTTAAATTGACATTATCCATATTGATTATTGCCAATTTTAAACATCTAAAGTGGAGAGATGATAAGTGATTTCATTTTAAATTAAAATTGCGTTTTAATGCAATTACGTTTATATGATAAAAAGTAATAATTGTTGAATTCAAATTACTTTAAATTTCTGTTATAATGAAATGATGTTAAAATTCTGTTTTAATGCAATGGTATTAAGATGATAGATGGTAATAATAATTTGAGTTCAAATTAAATAAAGTAATGTTAATGGAAATTGTGTTATAGTCACATCCATGATAATGAATGAATATAATTAGTGCACTTTATCACACTTTATCACAAGTCACAACTGTGACTTAAATGGCATAAAAACTTAAATGGGCTAATCGACTTCTTAAGTCACAACGACATGAAGAAATCATCTTAATAAAGAATTCACAACATAGACTGCATGAATGAATACGACTATTCAATTAATTTTTTGACAAATGATAAATTATACATTATAAATTGTTAATAATTATATCTTAAAAAAGATAAACAAACTTTTAATATATAATAACTTAAACGAATTTTTAATATATATTAAATGAACTAATTAATTTGTTAACATGACTAATTGTCTACAGTACCTTTATAACCACGAAATAATGATGCACTCATTTCAATAACCACGAAATTTTAATATGTATTAAATGTAAAAATAAATGTTAACCGGTATAATTCAGAGGAAGATATTAAAAGTTGATCTATAGCTAGTGAAGTAGTTCTATGTCAATAGAGGGATTCACAATTATGTACGATTGAGCTAACTTTTGCAAAGCAAAGAAATTAAGGTTTAACTAATAAACACATTATAAAGTCAAAAGTGGACCCAACTTGCAATAGTTATTAGAGCATAACATACTGTTATTTTCATTCCCAATTTATAATTTTTCACCATTAGACACGAAATTCTTCATTACGAGAATTTAACCAAAAAACCAAAACAAGGAAAACTTACATTTGATTCATTATAAGCTATGGTTCTTGACTAAGTTGCTTCTTGACTATGTAAGGATGAATTTGTTTAACGTCGAATCATAATCAGTGAATAATTTATAAATCCTATTCATTAAGAAGATTTTTATTAAATGACCAATATATAATTAGTATAGAGGTACACTTTATCTTTAGGAGAAAAAGATTTAGACCAATTAACTTTATCACAAAATTGATTGTTTGCTTAGCCACACGACAACAATCGTTATGTTTTGTTCAATATTTTTAGTTAGTTTGTGGTACATAGCATCCAAGAGAAGGAAGTATTCCTAGTAGATTAATATAAATAAGTTATATTAATTTTTTGACCACTCAAATTTTTTCTTCCAACCAAACTAAGCATCACAAGTAATTGTTGCTCTTGATATTTTATAAAATATAAAATTTTCCATTACTTAATAATTGTTGTTTTGTTAATGTAAAAACAAGCAAATATAAATACATAGTCTTATAGCAGACAAGAAGACAATATCATATATGAAAAATAGAGAAGCATTTCATTATATCAATAAAAAGATTTCATCATATATAATAAAAGCAAGTTGTGCACTATATGGAGCTTAATTCTCAGTTTAAAATCAATGTGATATAGACATGTGCGCTCGCTTGAGATGAGGCGGTATAATGGATATAAGACCACCGATTGGTGGTCGCAGTTGACCTATAAATAATTTTGCTATAAGAGCTTTTATAAAACTTTAAGAACGGTAAAAAATATTCATTAGAGTTGTGAGATTTATAAATCTTTTTGGAAAACAAAAACATGCCAAGTGATCGAAAGAAAGAGGGTTGTGGGGTTTGCGGTTTAGGAATTTTAATTGGCTCAGTTGTGGCGAGACATTATGGAATGGGAGTAAATGGGAATAAAGTTTTATTGATGGCTGTTGCATCAGCATTAATGTTTTGATGGTGGTTTCTACCAATAGGTGATACAAAAGAGAAAGATCTTGCATTGAATGGATCAATATACGATGAGGTTAAAGAAGAGTTACTAGTAGACCCTATTTCTGAGGAAGCTGGTGGAGTTAAAGTAAGATACTATGGTTTGCTTGAGTTAGAATGTTGTGACACTAAAAATGAAACCTTGACGAGTGTGAACCATCTTTAACCATTGATCTTATGGAATGGTCAACAGAAAAAGCTTGGGGAAATTCTAATGATTCTTCAAAGTACAATGAACATACAACCGTGGTGATTGTTGAAAATTCAACAAATGATCGGACACCCTGTAATAACAATAAAGATTTGAATTATAAATTAATGGGAGACAACACATTAGAAAAATAAATGAGAAGGTAAAAAAGCGTAACATAAGTGAGCTAGTAGTGTTATGATGATTTATGTTTAAAAAATAAAAAATAGGGTTTTCCATAAAGATGCTCAAAGCGAGATAAAATAAACAAGAACTACACATATGAACAAGAGAAACATATAACAATATCACCTTCCATAGATAAGCAAACAAAGAAGGTGGGTTGATTACAAACACTTTGTAAAGTCTAGACGGATAATAGTCGATAACAATTTTCAATTTTGATAAAAATAAATTCATGAACGTTAAAGCAGACCTGAAAAAACACAAAAAGGTTAAAAAAACAAATCATAAGATAATATATCACAACATTAAATGAATTCATTGATCTTTATCTAATTAAAAGGTTTTTCTTAAAAAAATATAAGTTTACAATACAGTAAAGACACAATAACCTTTTTTTTAATAGTTACTATAATTTTATGGCTTATTACAGGAGTTTCTAAAAACATCAACATACTTGCATAAAAAAGAATTACAAATTGTTTGCATGGTTGATTTGGCAACTTCCAAAGTAAATGCAACAAAGCGCGTGAATCTACAGAAATCAAAGCAAAAGATATACTTTTGATATGATTAATAATCAACTAAGAAGGGTAAAAATTGAAAAAGATATACAACAAAAATTATATATAGTCACTTACAGTTTTCGTGAATGAAAATTTCGATAATCTTGTTTAAGACGAAACATCTTGAACCAAAAACAAGAAAAGAAGAATAAAGCTTTGTAACGAGTTAAAAAGTAACAAATGTAAAAATAAAATTTAGAAAGGGCATATGTAAACAACATTGTTAATAAATTCCATCGATCCTGAAAAATAAAAAAAAGAAATAGACATAATTGATAAACAGAGTTTGAAAATTACCAAAACAGGCTTAGAACTTTCATCATGACCTACTAAATAAGCAAGTCCTTCTGTGAGTTGAGTGGAAAATTGATCTGCTGTTAATTTCTCTACATTTAAAAAAAACCAACAATAGAAATTAAAAGAATAATATTGGGTAGAGTCTCAAGCAATATTTATTGTTATTTATTTTGGATAAAGCAACATTTATTTATAATGGAAGAAACACAAAGAAGAATGATTTAAAAAAAAAAGAAGAGTCAGAAGAAAGTGTGTAAAAATGATTATGGCAATATCGATAAATATGCTCTCTCCAAGAAAGGCAAGCCTTCAATTTTTTTGCAACCAACTTAACGTTTTCCCGTTAGCTCCTGAGAACTGTTGAATACAATTCTTAGTACAATTTTTTCTATTATTAGGTAGAAAATAATGTTAACTAAAGCAGTTATTTTGTGCAATATTGATATAACATTGCTTCTTCCTGCTTAAAAAAGCGAAATAGTAGAGAAAGAGAAATATCTTACCTGGTTTTGCGATAAAAGAGTTTCCTTCACTAGATACTCAATAAAAACTTTATTTTTCATGAATTGGGCAGTATCTTTGTTACACATTTTGAACAAGTAAAAGAAGATGAAGTGAACATAGACGAAGGAATATAGTTGGAATGGAATGGAATTGTTGAGAAACAAAATTCAAAATAAAAGGAAGGCATTTGTCAGAAAAATTCAAAGCATATTAAATGTTTATTAAAGTTAAATTAATTATTTGCATATTTCATCTGTAACAACCAAATAAAATTAATTTATAACACTGCATGTTTAAATAGGCGGTGTATCTACTGAAAGATTGTCTGTCATGTTGAAAGCGGCGACAAATTTTTTGGAAGAAGTAGCGTATTTTTGCGTAAAATTAGCAGGTTATTGCTGATGAAAAAGAATTCAAATATGTTTACATTCACACCCACGAGACCCTTTTGGAGTGAGCTAAAGTGTTTTTTTAATCTTTTCCTAACAAATCTGTTGCTACCTTATATTCTTACGGAAATGGGTAAGAGAAACTGGGTAGTTTGATTTATTAAAGACATTGTTAACAAAAAAACGAAGGAAAAGAATTTGGAACATTGCATGTCACACCCGTGACATGCTAACTTACATCCGTGACATCCTTGAGTTAATGTTAGGCGCCCTTGAAGAATAAAATTTGTCTAAGCCTTTTTCCCTAACAAATTTCTTGTAATAACGAGTTAATCTATATTCTTATCCAAACGATGAAAAAGACAAACCGACATTACTTGATTTATTAAACAGATTGCCTATCAGACAATATAGTAGAAGCAAATTAAAGAGTTATATATAGACTATTTTTTTCATTCTATTTATGTTTGACTTTAATGCATGACTTTAAGTTTGGAATGCATATATTTTTTAATGATTTTAAATATAACTTAATTAATTAATCAATTAAATAATTAATTTGTAATCAATTGGTATTATTATTATTATTAAAGTTGTGAAATGTGAAGTCATAATGTATTATAATTAATAAGTAAATAATTTTTTATGAATCATTTAATTATTTTTTATAAGTATATTTACAAATTAAAGGCGTGCATATATACGTAACATAGTAACCTAAAAAGGAATACACTTCTACAATCTGGTAATCTTTCTGACTACTACAAAATATGATAAGGTTAGTGACATTTTTAATACAAAATGAAATAACTAAATTAGCGATTATTTCTAGTCATTTTGAATAGCTAAAACAATAAGAAGACGAAGCAAAACACACAAAATATATGATAAAAGATTTCATTTATAACATATGAAATAAATTTTATATTTCGTGGCTAATAACATAATAAATTTCATTTATAACATTGTCATCTTTAATTCAGCGGCGTATCTGTTGAACGATTATGTCTTCAAATCGACAGCTTGGAAGATTATGTTCTCTAATACAATGCAGCATATTTCTCGGCAATTTTTCCTTCCAAGATCAGAAAGTTATTGTTAAAGGAACGAAGGAAAGAATAGAATTTGATTAAGAATGAGTGAGATTTATTCACGGTGTACAATTTGTTGTAGCTATTTTTTTTCAGCGAATTTAACGTTTTCACCGTTAAATTTCACAAATCCTTCTCACAAAATTTTTTCTGTGATTAGAAAATAGTATTAATGGCAGTACATATTTTGTTCGCCATTGATATAATCTAACTTCTTCATGGACAAAAAAAACGAAACAGTAAAAAGGGACAAATATCTTATGTGATTGTGAGAAAGGGGACTTTGCTTCGTTAGATAAGGCTAGACAACTTTTTTTTTTTTCTAATTCTATTCAAGAAGATGTTTAAACTGGTGGAAGATTTCCATTTTTAGATTTCATAGGACTAAATAAATTTCATTTATAACATTGCCATCTTTAAATCAGCGGCAGTAGTATATCTTTAAATCGCGGCGTATCTATTGAAAGATTGTATATTTGTTGGAAGATTATGTTATCTAACACAATGTAGTGTATATCTTGGGATTTTTTTTCAAGATCACAAAGTTGTTATTAAAGGAACGAAGGAAAAAATTGAAAATTAATTAAGAATCTTCACCAAGTCACAGCAGTGAGATTTATTCACGGGTGTGACTTGACATTTCACGACCACGAGCAAATTAAATTTGAATCAATATTTAATGACATATTTTTTAATTATATATTTAAACTTGGTAGCAGCAAAACCATTAAAACAATTCATGTTTTAATTATAAAAAATTTGGCAATATTCAAATGTAAAATGCAAAAGGGATTAAATTTCAAAGTAAAATTAAGATTAGATATATACTTTGAATCATTCTCAAATTTTATTATCCATAATTCGTTGTTCTAGTTCATCCATATAATTATATAGAGAATTATAAATTAGATCAGTTATAGGAATAAAAAGGTAGAAATAAGCCTATAGATAATTATAACATAATGTACATGGACAAAACATCACGTACATATAAAACAACAATATTATAAATCCGATAAATCCTTGAGCATTAACATTATCAGTGTCTTCAAAAAAATTCAAGGCAAGGCAAACTTTGCCATGGAATTCTTGTGATGGAAGGCTTCTTATAATAATGGTGTTTTATCTTGACAACTGCTGCATTTAATATCAAAATAAAAGTAATTAGGATTGTTGACAATTCCAAAATTAAAGGTAAGAGCAGGAATTATAGGCAATACATACAAAAGCTTAAAAAGTAAGAAGAATACCTGCTAAAGTTTGATATATTTAAAATCTACATAGGAAATCACTTGTGTATTAACATCATTGAAATCTAACAACATTAATCATCAACAAATTACTTTTAATTAGTGACCTTTTTTTTTTTCCATTCATAGGGGTTTTGGTGTAACCAATAACAGAGGTGTAAAATTGCTTTTCTTCTGCAATAATAATAAGCAAGCCAAGTTGTTTAACTTTTAGAAGGCATTAGGAGAAAATTGCCGAAACAAATGGAAAAGACAAATTGAAACAAATAAACCCTAAAAATCAGAACGAGCTACATATGGAGTGACCTTGATTGACTTTTTACTTTAGGCATAATAGTTAAGTGGATGTATATTTTCCATCAAGATTTTAAGATGTCAAATATTGTAATACATCAAAAGATACAAATATGAACAAAGATTCTAACACAAATATGCAGTTGTGACCAACAAAATTATATGCTCACAAATGCACAAATAAATTTTCATAGTCCATACATATATAATACTAAAAGATGCATAAAGAAATAAGGCATGAAAAAAATTAATAAAAATGTCAAACGTTACCGAATTTAACGAGTCAGTCATAGCCATCAAACCAAAAACTTGCATATTTGCCAAGAATCATAAGTAGAAGAACTTGAGAATAATTAAAAAAGAGTTATTACATTTCAAGTAAACAAAATAATGAGAACAATTACCTTCTTCATAAAGCAAATTAACACTATCTCTATGATGTAATTTTGTGTAGATGCATTGAAAAGCCAGTGTTTGCCTGCCAATATTGCCAGCTAAAAATTGGATCTCACACAAATAAGATAGTGAAACATGCAAAATTGTATTTAGTCAACAAATAACAAATGATTCTTACAATTTTCGTTCTTCATTGGTAAGAGCGCATGATAAATTTCCTTTCGCCAAGTCTTTAACACTGACTACTATCCACCTACACTAAAAAGATAGGAATTATAGTTAGAACTGAAATCACAGAGATTAGGAAAATATATAAATCCTGAAGTTAATAAGAAGCAGAGATGAATGGTGACAAAATAAAAAAGGTTCTATTATAAGAAAAGATAATGATGCAATCCAACTGAAATGATCATCGCCTGATTTAGGTCATTTCTTTCGGTAGCAGAAACTTGACATGGGCTGTCTTTGATTGATTTGAAGGAAAAAAAGAAGAAGAAGAGAATAAGCCGATGGCAGAGAAAGAGAGGAAACCAGAGGAGTCAGCGTAGAAGAAGGTTCTGGAGAAGGAGGAGAAGAAGAAACTGAAGTGAACTACTAGATAATCAATAACAACATCCATTAATATTAAAAAACAAATGAATATTTATTTATTAACTAGATGGATGGATTTGCAATAAATGTGGTAATTATCAGCAAAATTTTTTGGGAGATTTTGTCGGCTTTGCATAAGATTTGTCTCAATTTTTTATTCAGAAATAAGAATAAAAGATACTACAACATGTAAGATTTGGTTCAGTTTTTTATTAAGAAGTAATAATAAAAGTGAATCTAACACCCACCAGTTAATAATAATTTAAAAGTTATAGAACATAAAAGTTAAAAAAATAAAAATTTCTAAGGGCATAATTAACAGTAATAACAATAATTAATTAACATTAACTAAATTAACAATTAAATAATAAATATATTATATTATATTATGAAAGGATTAATAACAAATTTTATTAATAAACAATAATCAAAAAAACCTTTTAAAAAGAAAAAAACTAAATAATATGCACGGTTGTTAATATATATACTTAATTTTAATATATAGTAGCTAATAATATAATAATATAATAATTTATCACAACCGTGAATATGTACATATATTAAGATATTAATATATAAAACTTAATAATAATTCATAGGATATGACTAATATTTAAATTTAATATTAGAATATAAAAATTAATAACATTGAACAATTAATAATGCATGGTTATAAATAACATACAAAATTAATATTAACATACGGTAATTAATAAAATAGTAATTAAAAAAATAAAAATTTCTAAGGACATAATTAAAAATCAATTAATTAATTGTAATTATTAATTAATAGTAACACAATAATAAACTAAACTAACAATTAAATCATAATTAAATTATATTATGAAAGAATTAATAAGAAAATTCCTATTTATTAACTAACAATAACGAAAAAGCTTGAAAAAAGAAAAAAATAAATAATATGCAAAAGACCAAAAAAGAAAAAAATAAATAATATGCACGGTTGTGAGCTAACAATTCACAACCGTGCATGCAAATCACGCCTGTAAGCGTGACAACTATTTATATAAACATAATATTATTATATAATGTTTAATAATAATTATCACCCAAAATGTTTAAAAGAAATTATTCAACACTTTTTAACATGAAAAAAAAATCACCAGCAAGTCCTTCAAATTTCCAGATGTATCTGGTATTCTTCATTTAAGATATGAGTCACACCTAAAAGAATGGGAGCCGTTGGATTTAAGAATTAACAGTTATGAATAATAACTACAAAAACCTAAAGAAAAAGTATATTTAACAAATTAAAAAAAGTAAATAAGTGTCACAGGCGTGAATACATAAGTCACGTCTGTGACCTTAATAAATATATAGTACTTGGTGATATAATAATAATAATAATAATAATAATAATAATAATAATGCATGGTTAATATTAATTATTAATAATATTTTATAAGCAGTAGTAACATAATTAACAAATAAATAATAATTAATTAGTAATTATTGTTAATTGATAATAACATGCACGGTATAATTATTAACAAACTGAAAAAACTAAATAAGTGCAATATATGGTACTTAGTGATATAATAATAATAATAATTAATAATTAATAATGCATGGTTAATAATTAATAATATTTTATGAGCAATAATAACATAATTAATAAATAATAGAACCTGACAAATATATGAGTAAAATGTGGACTACATAACAGAACATGAATCATGCCTATGACTACTTAAGTCACAGGCGTGACATAGGAAAAAAAGGGGTAGAACCCAACCGTTAAATGAAATGGATGAATATGATGGATTTCGGGTTCATCCATCCCGCTCGTCCTTAGTATTATATACTTAATAAAAGAACATGAATTATAAATTTTTTACCTTGTGTATCTCATCCTTTCTTGTTTCTTCTCCTTGTTTGGATTGTTGCAAACACTAAATCCTTTTTTGATCACCCAATAACACGCAGAGAAGGAAGGTGAAACAATATATAAGGGTTTGAAAACATCAAACTTGATGAATTTAAGTAGATGTTCAAATAGAAGATAGATCAAGGTTATCTTGTATAAATGTTGATTTATACAATAATTACATAAATTGCATGAAGATATTAAATATAAAAAATAAATTATAATTTTAAATATAAGAAAGAGAAAAGAAAAAGAAAAAGTTAAAGTAAAGGGATGCAACATATTCAACCTTTTTTTTTTTGGAAGGCAATATATTCAACCATATTATGTACCTTTGCACGTGATCGTGATAAGAATTTGAAGGATATCTAAAGTCCCATTTACCGTAGTTTTGTCTTAGGCAAATAATGCTTTAACATCCAACTCCGTAGTAATTTTAAATTATAATCATTACCCTCTTATATAAAAAATGGTGGGAGGGATAGGCAAAGATCAACGGTGATTAAGCGAGGCCTCACGAGAAGCATTCTAGACGACCCGCATTGTAACAGCAGCTTCCCATTCATTTTGTCAAACGTTGTACGAGTGGAAGTGCCCACCACAGGGGGATATCCTAAAGCCATTTTCTGATTCTCTCCAATTGTAGCCGTCGCGGTTAACGTGGCTGACCACTTTGACTTTGTCATCACCTTGCCCACTGTTAGTGCTTCACGTGGCACTGTTTCGCGTAGATCGAAACAGTCTTGTCACTTCATTCAGAACAATTTCAGCTTCACTATCAAACTGTTATTACCCGTTACTTTCTTGCCGTACCATCTAACTCAGTACCCGTTCAACGTTAAGAAATTTCTATTATGTATAATTTTCCAAATTTCCATCACTTTCTTTCCGTACCAACTAATTAAGTACCCGTTCAACGTTACAAAACTTGCATTTGGTATAATTTTCCAAATTTTTAATTGCTATTAAAGTTAGTTGTTATAATGCATTTAAATAATGAGAAAAGCACGCGTTCTGGAATTTTGTATTCAATACGAACAACTTGCTCTGGAATCTGAATCAAGTTGAAATATCAAATTTTCGTATTTTCCTTTTCCACGCATTAATTATCTCGTACTATCAAGAATATTTGATAATGATTTTCTTTTGTTTCTGGAAAACAATTTCTTGGTAATTGCCAACAACTATCTATCATGTCAAGCAATTAATTTTGTTGTTCTCTTTTTCGTATTAATTTTCATACTTATTTGTCTTAATCTTATTTTTCATTATAATATTTACATTGTTAAACATGTATGAGTTAAAATCCTTTGCCAAACTTACTCCAATTTCAATTAAAAAAAGTTAATAATAAAAATAATAAAATAGATTTAATTTTATAATACTAATCTAATTTAGCATTAAAATATTATAATTTTCAATTTTAATACAAATATTTTAACATTAAACTTTCTACTTATATGACTGACATGATAAATTAAATTTTTATTAGGTGACTATTATATGTTATATACGTTAGGTATAAATTTTATATAAAAACTTTAATTATGCATAGTAGATTATCCATATACATCTAGTACTGATTTTTGAAGTTTATATTGCATTTTTATTGTTAACTGATTAAGTTGAACCCAAGGTTTTAAAAACCGGATCGGACCGGCCGGTCCGACCGGAAATCGTCTAAACCGGCCATGTGTCCGGTTCGGTTTTAGGCAATAACCCTTTAAAATAAAAACCGGCCGGTTTTCTAACGACCCGGTTATCATATAACCGGATTATAACCTAACAGCTAACATCGTCTTCTCTCCAGTCTTCTCACTTCTCAGAACGCCCACGTCGCACCGTCTTCTCTCTTCTCTGTTCTCTCTTCTCTCTTCTCGGATGCCTCCATCGCACCAAAATCAGCTTTCT
>JAOSBN010000004.1:3561650-3572319 GCA_027563595.1 Erythroxylum suave
TTTTCATAATCGATCAACAAGTTGAGCATTTCATGAAGATCACAGTCCATCTTGTTCATGTTAAAGTTAACAATGAATGGTGAAAAATATCAGTAAAAGACTCTAAGATCAAATCTTGTGACAGCTCTTTCCCTAGTGAACACCCTAATTACTCAAGTTATTCTATAAGATCAATCATCTTAAGAACATAGGGTCCCATAGGAGATTTGTGCTTAAGTCTAGACTTGAATAGGGAGTTAGATAACTGGTATATAGCAGTCCTACTTTGTTACCCATACATCTTTTTAAAATGCTAGATGATATATGGAGGATTCATACCTTCATGCTGCCTTTGGAGTTCATAACTCATTGATACCAGAATAATGCACTTGGCATTAATGCTTTGTTCATTGTACTTAAAATATGCATCTAATGCATTAGCATCATCAACTTCCTTAGGAGGTGCTTCCTTTATAGGTTTATCGATCACATTGATAAGTTCATGTATGAGAACAATTCTCAGATTGCGGTGCCAATCATCAAAATTGTTACCAGCTACCTTGTTAGCATCAAGAATGCTTCGCAGTGATATAGTAGACATTTTGAGAATCTAATAATAAAAAGAAAAACACCTGAAACAAGAACACAATCATATATCATTAAGACATGGACTTTTATCTAAATGATATAAAAAAACTTTAAAATATGAATGAGCCCCTTAGTTATCACGTCGTTACTCATGCATAATTAAAGAGTGGTAAATTACCTATTTTATCATATAAAATTTATAGTAGGTTTAATACTATACAGGTCCCCTAGTTGTCAGATCATTCTTATTAGTATAGTTGAGTTTATCCATCCAAGTGATGAAGAATTAATTAATATTATACTCCCTAGATAGTGTAGGCCAAAAGTATAAAATTAAGTAATTTTTTATCACACATGCATCATATGCAATAGAAAACATTATTTATTCATGAACTACAAGTCACTTGGTTATCAGGTCATTCTTTGTAAACAAAATAAATATTATTATCTACTTGGATGGAAAATCCTTTATGATAAAATATCATATATTATATCAAAATAAACTCAATAATTTTAAATGGTCAATATTTCATATTATTAAAAAGAATTAATAACATTAGTGATTATATCACATTGTCAGACAACATTCGTACAATAAACTTTTAATATAAGAATGTATGTAAGTCATAACAAATACAGTGGAATTTGCTTTTAATGAGTTTGCCATGCACATGGTGGAAATATAACATCCGGATAAGTTTTTTTTTAACCAAATACTTTTAACGTACAAATTGAAAGAGTATATATGCTTACTCTCTTCTCTTCGTTATTTCAACATACAAAGTGAAAGTATATATCTTTTTCTCTTCTCTTCGTTCTGTTATATCATTGTACAAAGTGAAAAGGTATATAACTTACTCTCTTCGTAAGTTTAACGTTATAAAAATGAGAGAGTCACAAAATACTCTTTTCTTCGTTTTTGTTTTAAAACGTTAACATCAAAAAACAAATCAAGGCAAGGTCACCATCCGACGCCTTCTTTGCCATTTTGATTATATTTATATTTATTATTATTATTATTATTATTATTTATAAAAAGAAATAAAATAAAACTATTTTATTATATCCATTTATTTCGTACAAGAGAGTTTCTAATATTAATTATATTTTCTGTGCTAACAAAAAAAATAATAATATGTCATATAAATTATTTAATAAATTATCTCATAATAAATTAAATAATCATAAACAAGAAATATTACACTCGTTAGTGTGTGACCACATAGGTTCATCACTAAGCTGGTAGTAATTAATCAAAATAATTACTAATCAATGTTGGTGTCTAATAACACTCCTCAACAACCGAATATTGTAAAGTAATAATCTTACAAAGACGAAACCTGGTTAAGAATAATGTATTATTACCTTCTATCATTATAACTCCGGATTATCCTAAGCTATGATTGAACTGTCAAACCCTATTAGATAACCAACTATATTACATATCGATCATTAATGATTGATGAATGACTTAAGAAACTCATTTCCTTACTCATTCAATTGCCCTAGCTAAGGTCTTGAAACAACTATTAAGATCAATGATAACATAGAGCTCAAACTCATTACCTAGAGTCGATGAATCTCATCTTGACTTACCACTAATCAGATAGGTACTTAATTATATCCAATGACCATTCAACTAATATTTTTACACACTAAGTGTCCGACATCAAAACATAATAAATGGACTATTGATTACTATGATGATCTCAGGTCAAAGGAAAAATATACATTTAAATCCTTATGAGAATATCCCACTTGACAGTTCATAGGTAATATTAACCATTGGGAATTCTCAGTTTGATCAGTTCAATGATCATATCTCCATATGCATCATCCATATATGTAACTTAGTAAATGAGATCTACTAATATCCATCCAATAGATACTATTACATACATATTGATCTAACCAGATCATTAAAATTCTTATTTGATGATCCTACGATCAAGAACATTTTTAGATTAAACCTTAAAGACTTGACTCTCATCATCATAATCTCTGTTATAATGGCAAGTGCATAAATTTAATCAAGGACTTATCATATTAGGATAAAAACAATAAACATAAAATGATAATATAATCGTTTGTCATGTTATTAAACAAAGTTAATAATTATAAAACAAAGATGTTCAACCTATTATATAACGATTTGGTTATAGGCAAAATTATCTAATGATTTTAGATAATTAGACATCTAAATTTGTTATATGTGAAATGTTCAATATTATTTGAAACTCGATCACTTAATTTTAACTTGTTAATTAGACAAATACATAAATTAACAATTATTATATTCATTTGAAGATTTATGTAAAACACATATAAAGACAATAATTATGTGTTTTCTAGAGCAACAACACCCAACAGAAGTATTAATAACACACGAGAGATTCAATAATACGCAATCTTATTTCTAACTATACTAAAGATAAAAAAGGAGTTCATTACCAAAAAAAGCTCAAGCTTTTGTCAATTTTTCAATTATAACTCAAACTTTAAAAATTAGCAATAAAATATCAAAATTTTCAAATTTTTTCAATTCTAACCCGAACTTCAAAAAATAGCAATAAAATGGTCAAACTTTTTATTTTTTTAATTCTAACCTGACGTTAATGTTTTTGTTCGACTTACTTACGTGGCTTGCTACGTGTTTTATAAACCTTAACTATTAATATACGTCAGCGAAAATTAACAAAATAAATGAAAATTAATGAAATGACATTGTCTAATCTTGTAATCAAAACGACATCGTTGTTTAAAAATGACATAAATCAAATTACTCATCCTCGATAACCTTACGCTTTGATTTCAATTTTTTCTTCGTTTTCAATTCGTTCTCTCGATGCCCTTACCCTTTGATTTTTAAATTACGCAGCCTCAACACCCTCACACTAAGGACATTAAGATAACAAACTAAAAACAAAAAACTTTACTAGTACAGTACGCTATAATGCAAGAGTAGTTTGGAGCGTTAGAAAAACAAACAGAAAATAAAAGACTGAGGGTATAAGGAGAACAACAGATATCGTCGAACTAGAATTGAAGAAAATTAAAAGTTTGAGCATTTTATTGCCACATTTTAAAATTTGAGTTATAATTGAAAATTTTAAAAATTTGAGCATTTTATTACAACTTTTTAAAGTTCAGAATGTAATTAAAAAATTGACTAAAATTTGAGATTTTTTAATAATTAATCTTAAAAAAGATTATAATAACAAAATAATAATAATAATTCAATGATGTCAGTGTCGGAAGAATAAGAACTGGACCCATTAAATGAACCCATGAACCGGCCCACTCATCAGCGCAGAATCACCAAACCAATCATGTCGAAACGAACGACCGATGTAGAGTCACAGATAATTTCACCTGTATGTTCTTCAACAAGAAGCAGTCACGTCCGCCAGCTCGTGGCTGAGCGTTGAAAATGTGCAGATGTAATTTTTCGTCGCTATAAGTCCTTTACTTGGACGCAAGTGCTTAGTGGCTTACACACCTTCAACCTATACATGTGAACAGTTTCTTGGGAAGAAGAAGAGAGTTCGATGGGCGATGGAAGGTGACGTTAAGTGGTCCTCCATCCCAATAATTCTCTCTATAATTTTAACCTAAGTGCTGGACAGTCCACCCTCTGGATATTCCATAGTTTATACATCAACAAAAAAATCAAGACTTTCCGCAGTATTGTGTGCTAAGGATTTGACATGTAATTATTAAAACCTTGAATAGTATAGTTTTTAATGGTTCAATTTATTTTAATAACTCTTGTTATTAAAAATTGATCGATTTATTAATTAATCGTTGAACTTGTGTAAATTAATAAATTTTTATAAATAAAATAAATCAATTATTTTTTATTTAAAATTTAAATTTTTTGATAAATAAGGACAAATTTTTTTAATCGTATTCTAAATTTTTTATTTTATTAAATCTTTAGTCGATTTTATAACGATTTAATATCAGTTTAATTTTTTAGATCTTAAATTTCTTGATTTATTGGTTTAACTTTCGGTCAAAATTTTAGAATATTACTTAAAATTGAAAAATAAATTTATTTAAATGATGTTTAAAGATTAAAGCGTATCTCCATTTTTAAACAAATATCCTATTTAAAATTAGAGTAAACTATAATCCCTGACCACAAGTCTAATCTTCAACTTCTAAATTTCTGGGCATTATGTTAAAGTGTGGAAGAGTTGACGATGTGACCGTAAGCTTGCGGTGGACACGGGGTCCATAATTTTGGAGTGATTTATAATACATATGCTATTGGCCCGTCGATGGATTGGTTTGTTTCTTAGGCACGAACTATTGTCTGGGACATGATAGGGCCAACCAAAAAGTTACTATTAAATAGCTTTTGGAGGGGAGGGTAGGGGTTGAGACGAGAGACATCGCGTGACTTCAAAAATCTTACGGGCTGTTTGGTTGTAGGTGATATAATTTCTATTATCCTTCTATTTTTATCTATTACTTATTTTTTTGTTTGATTTATTTTATGACCCAAAGAATAACATTTTTAAAAATTGCCTATTCCTTATATTAAAGAATAGTCAAAGATAACTTCCACCTCTCTTTACCTATATAAGGAATAGTCAAAGATAACTTCCACCTCTCTTTACCTATTCTACGCAACCAGGAATAACCTCAAACACAACTCTCTTTCTTTTGGACAACCTATACCCCTTATCATCATCATCAACAACAACAACAACAATAATAATAATAAAAAAATTATTATTATTATTATTACTAATAAAAATAATAATATAAATAAATAAATAAATAATAATAATAATAGTTGTTAGTAGAAAAATAAAAATAATTTAAAAAATAAAATAAAATATAATAATGATAATAATAATAATAAATAAGAATAATAATAAATATAAATTTAATAATAATAATAATTAATATTTATAAGGATAATAAATTTAATTATAATAAGAAGAAAAGTAATAATAATAAGGAATTTAATAATAATACGAAAATAATAATAATAATACAATTAATAATAATAATAATAGTTGTTAGTATAAAATTATTAATAATAAGTAATAATATTAAGAATAAATTTCATAATAATAAGAAGAAAATTAATAATAATAAGGAAGTTAATAATAATAATAATAAATATAATAAAAGAATTTAATAATAATAATTAATAAAACTAATAATAATAAGAATAATAAGTAGAAAATTAATAATTATAATAATTAGTATTAATAAGAATAATAAATTTAATAATAATAAGAATATTGTTAATAATAAAAATAAAAATAAATAAAATTAACAAAATATTTAATAATAAGGAATTTATTAATCATAAAAATAAATATGATTAATAAAAATAATAAATTTTATAATAATAAGGAATTTAATAATAATCAAAATAAATATAATTAATAATAATAATAATAATAAAGATATTTTGATTTTTTCCTTAGTTATTCTTTTGTCATTTCAATTTTTTTCAAACTAAATATATTGGCACAGAAATTTCTTATCTATTTCATTCATTAAACTAAACAAAATAATATTTATTATATTATATTTTTTATCTATTCTATTTCTAAAAATAACTATCTTATTCCTTTAACCAAGAGTCTATTAGTGCTTTTCCCTGTTTGGAATCGGCAGTCGAAAAGCGGCGTATGTTGCGTATGCGGGTTTCCGTTGTTGGCCCTTTGAGTGGCGAGTTGAGCTTTTCTCCGTCCCTTCTCTTTACTTTCGGGACCATTGCGTAGGCCTGTAACTTGTCATATAACATACAAATTCATAGTTCAAACGTACATTCAAACAAAATTTCCAGATTACCCAATAATATGTTTATTATATATTTTTTAAATAAACTATTCAACAAATTTATATATTCAAATTAACAATAGATTTAATTAAAATTTTTGAAAATTTAATATAAACTTATTTCTCAACAAAATATTATGAGAACGACAATTTAATGAAAATTTTGTTAATATACAGAATTTGAGGAGGTCCAATAATACCTAAATTTACCCTGATTAATATATGAAAATATTAAAATATTTTAATTAAAAATTTTTAAGTGATTTAGTAAGTAAATCTCATATTTATAATGTATAATTTAATATATACGCCAGTAACCTAATAATTAAATTCTATTATTATAGATAAATAAGAAGGGAAGATTGAAGTTGGCATTCAACGACAATAAAATAAGTGATATGGCAAAAATAGTTAGTTATTAACTCTTTTACTAACAAAAACAATTATAACAATAACAACATTTAGTCTTAATTTTTATTAAGTATTTATTATTATTATTATTATTATTAGTATTATTTTTTATTATTTTTTATGCATTTAAGTATTTTATTTTATTTATTTATTTACTTTTTTACCTACATTACTTATTTGTTTCTTTATTGTTACTATACTTTTTTTCTTCATGTTATAATCGTACGTGGGTTTATTGGAAACAGCCTTTCTACTTTATAGGGATAAGGCTGCGTACTATCAAACCTCTCCAGACCCTACTTTATTGCGAGATTTTGGATTAAGTAATGATGATGATGATGAATATTTAGTCAAAATTCTACTAAAGGTATAATTATATACAATAATACAATCTTGACTTTACTTAATAGAGAGGTTATTTCTGATAGACTAATATGTAAATGCATTTGGACTACTAACAAATAATAATAAAAAGAACAATTCTCTTTTGCATAGACAATTTTTTAATTAAAAACTATATTTTCTTTGACAAATTATTATATATGTTTCATAATTTATTCAAATTATATAATAAAATTTCTATATTTATAAAGAGAATTGGTCGACATCAAAGTGTCGCGTTCAGATGACCTCATTTACATTCTTTGTAAAACTCGACAGACCCAGAAGCAGAAAGCCGAAGCCACGATATCGAGCAACAGATACGCGGGGCTCACGTGATTTTGCCGAATTTGGCCAGACGCCATGGGTTCTTAAAATCAGTCCTTTGCCTTCTTACCACTGGACCATTTCCAAAACCAACCGACAAAAAACAATTGAATTGCAAGCAATAATGTTTTAAATTAATATTATAAAGTTAATATATTAAAATTTATTATTATTTAAAAACTAGTTTTTAATATATTAAATTTATTATTCTTTTAAAATTTACTATAATATAAATAAATAACACAAATTTAATTTGTAGAGATGACAATAGGTTGATCTTAGGATCATTTTGTCGATACTTTTTAAATAATTTTTTACAATAAAAATGTAAAAATAAAGTCTTTTTTTAATTAGATTCAAGTCTAGATTGTTCAGACCTAAGTCAGCCTGAAGCTCAAAGTTTAAAAAAAAAATTATTTTATTTAAAAAATTAAATCTAAGGTGAGTTTAAACCTAGGCCTGACCTTTGAGCTAGTTTATTAAGACACCAAAATCTAGATTCATAAGTTAATTCATTCTAATCCCTATAAATTAGTAGGTCATACTAAAAATTAAGGGGAAAATATTTTGTTTGAAATTAAATATTTTTTATTAATAATTGTATGGATCAGCAACGCCTGACGTCTGATAGTAAAATTCTACTAGTCAATGCACCAAAACGGTCAAGACAATAACCCCAATCCCAATACGATAAACGGCCATGGCTATGCCACGGTTCGCCGACAAGTCTCTGACACGTGTACGGATGTAACATGGCGTCAAAATGATGAATACATGCGTGAGTCGCTCTCATTGGTTGGTGTGACTAAGGAGACAAAATCTTCTGACGTGTACTGAAAAATAATCGTCTTTTTGGGTGCCAAATCCAAAACACACCAAGGTTGGTTTGTTAAAAGCCGGAAAACCAAAAGCGTTTAAAATTTAAAATATTTAATTATTATAAATTAATTAAATATAAAATAAAATTGAAGAATTTAAAATATAGGTAAAAGAAAAATATTTTTCTAATTAAAATTGTTAAATTGTAATTCAAAAGAATATTATTAAATGATTTATTTTAGTTTATAAATATCGATTAATCTATGAATACTTGTCGATTACTAAATGGACTGACTAGTTTTTATAACAAGTATTATTAAAGTAAATCAAACTAAAAAATTTAAAATTGAATTAAAAAAATAACCAACTTAAATTTTACTCTTGAACTAATTATATCGATTTGATTTTTTATTCTCCAATTAAAAGAGTAATTATAACTAAAAAACCCTTTTATATTTTAATTTGTCATTAATTTGATCACGTGCCATGCCATGATTTTTTTAATCGAACTATATAGTAAAAAAAATGGTTATTATTAAATTATGTGAAGCTGATAGTAAAGTCAAGGCCGCTTAGATTCACCACCTCATGTCTACTTTAATTAGTCTTTAAATTGAATAAGGTCATATTTGATATTAAAATAATAAGTAATTGAATTGAAAACTAAACTCGAACTTTAAATTAAAAAGTCACACCTAATAAGATTACAAATTTTCTATAAATTACGTAATTATGTAGTGTATTTATAAGAAAATTTCCATTAATATTCAAAAATTATTAAAACCCGTATAAAATATTTTGAAAAAGTATTTATTTAAAATACATTCAACTATTTAAATATAATTAAAGTTTAATATTAATTAATTAAATTCAACTTATAAATTTCATTTAAAATATAATTAATAAATTATTATATTTTTCAAAATTTTATTTACTTATAATAAGTAGGGATTACCAAATTTTCTATCATAAGTTGTGTTATAGTTTTTCTTTTCAAAATTCACATGAATCCATATTTTTAATTGATACTTATTAACAAAATTTTAAAGATAAAATGGAAAAATTACTTTTATTTGTATTATTAGTAGGGCAAACTACTTATAAATTTTATTTATATTTTTATAGATTAAAATAAATTTTTTTATAATTAAATTAATTTACATGTCTTGATCTTTCCCTTACTGATTTAAAAAATTGGAAATCTTAAACTAACCGATTCCAATACTCAATTTAGCATCTTTAATCCAAATATGATCTAATTCAAAATTAATAAATAAAAATTAAATTAACCAAAGATTTATGCTCGGGTCCAATCCGACCATTGCCACGGATATGCAATACTATGGAACAATATTTTAAAAATTGAATCGGAAATTAAACCTATAAAATAAGAGGTTTAAGTTTTAAAAATTCAATCAGTATTAGACACTTATAAAATAGGTTAAAAATTAAATAAAATTAAGTAATTTAAAATATGATTGAAATATACCATCCTTATATATCGAAGAATTTGAAGTTTAATTAAAAAAAATTTTGTTGAATAAATATTTATTTATTTATTTTAATTTAAGAAATTGTCAATTTATAAAAATTAGCTAATTAATTAATAAATTGAACAATTTTTAACAATAATAATTATTTAAATAAATCAAACTAAAAATTTAGCAGTTAAAAAATTTTTGCTTTATGTAATGAGCATAAAATTTGTTGAGTTTTTAATCATCTTTGTAAAACAGATGCTTTAGGTACGGAACTTGCGTTAGAACCGAGTGTACAGGAGTCTTACATCCAGAATGAATAGAAAGTCGAGGTCGCATCAATAGTGAAGTGGTCCTGGCAAAATGGTATACATATGTATACATGATATCCAGAAGATCCCGTTGAAAATCAAAGCATAGGCAAATTTTGGACAGGCTCTATGGACCACGTCAATGCATGAGTAAGGGAGCATACAGGGTTGGTTTACAATTATCAGGCAGACATTCGTAGAGAGTAACGCAACAAACAACAACTTGGAGTTTGTATACAGCAATTCTTTGTCATTTTCTAGTGTCCTTTTAATTTGGGAATGCACAACTGTAAACTGTGGGTCAGATTGTCTGATTCGGCAACTCTGTTCTAATCTTATGCTTTGATATCGTTTTGTAGGTTTTTACATATAATATGATGTAATTTTTATTACAAAATAATGTAATATTGCTGTTGCTTGCATTTTTCTCGCAAACATGGCAGGCAAGGTAATGGCCTGATCAGGAAAGGATTCGAGATTGCTCGTAGCTGTCACTTACTGGCCTTTTCCCCAACGGCAGCTTGTGCAGCGCAGTCTGTGTGTAGTGTACTCCGTCTCCGCGAGCGT
>JAOSBN010000004.1:3573334-3590691 GCA_027563595.1 Erythroxylum suave
AATAGAACTATATTATTCTTGATCACCTCCTTTCATTTCTTTTTTGACTGCCTTTTTTTCTCTTATAGTATATAAGCACATTCCTCTCGCATCTTCTCTTTGAAGTGTTAGGATGTCTTCTCTTAATATGCCTAAACTATCTAAAATTTGTCTCTCTTAATTACTACTAACCATTTTTAATTTGTCTCTTACTATTACATTAATAACGTTATCTCTTCTGATAACGTTGCAAATCAAACGAAATATCATCACCTTGTCAACGATTCACCATTAACTTATGACCATAAATTTATTTGATTGTATAACATTTCATCCTATATAATATGGTTGACCTAATTATTATACGATAGAACTTACCTTTGAATTTAAGTGGTATCTTCTAGTCACATAAAATTTTTGATGTACTTCTCTATTTAAATCACCCTTATTTAATATAGTGAACAATATCTTCATTAATCTTTCAATTGCTTTGGATGATAAATCTTAGATATTTGGAGAACTTTTTTCTATGGTATAAATTTTGAACCAATATTTACTCCACAACGAAAGTCATACTATGTCCCGAAAAGTTACACTCTAAGTACTTAAATCTTAGTCTTGCTCGATTTTAAGTCTTTTGACTCGAACATATCCCTCTAAAGTTTTAGCCGGACAAATATTAATAGAAAAATGCTCTATATCTCTTCTTATTGTCCTGGCTCTATTTTTTATATCTTCATATATATCCCTGGTAACTTAAATATGGGTTATAGAAACTCTCTTTACTACTAAACATCTTCATGTACAACACAACAATATTCAAATTTTCGCTTAAGCAGGGTATTTGGGGGGGGGGCTAGATCCCTGACTATTTTGCTGACTCGAACTCAAGACCTCCTTAGTCTTAAATGAGGAATTGAAACTAACTAAGCTACTCCTTATCTTCTAAACATCTTCATATGATTTTCCTAAATACTTTGTCATTAGCCTTCTCTAAGTCAATAAAAATCACGTATAAGTAAAGTTTCCTTACCTTATAATATTCCATGAATCTTCTAAGGTGATCTACAGCTAATGCTGTGAACTTTCCTAACTTAAAACCAAACTAGTTTTTCGAGATAAGTGCATCATTTCTTACTCCTTTTTCAATCACATTCGCCAATAATTTTATGGTGTGATTAAGTAATTTAATGTCTCTATAGTTATTACAGCTTTGGATATCTCCTCTTTTTTCTTGTATCGAGGAATTATCGTACGAAGTTTCCACTCTTCAAACATTTTGTTAAACTTAAAGATCACAATAAAAAGCTTGGCTAGTCAAGTAAGATGCTCTTCTCCTAGGCTCTTCCACACCTCTATAGGTATTTTATCAGGCTCTACTACTCTTTCACTCTTCATTTCCCTCGAAGCTCTTTTAATTTCTTCTCCCTATGATTTGTCGACAAAAAGTAAAGTTATGATATCTCTTGGACATGGTAAGATCACTTAAAAGAGATGTTATCCCATACACCTTTATTAAAAAGGCTTTAGGAGTATCTTTATCAACTTCTCTTGTCGTCATTTCAACCACGAGCACTCATCACGCTTTATCTTTTTATACAACGAACTTGATCTAAGTCTCTTGTTTTCTGTTCCCTAACTCTCGCGAACTTAGGTAATATATATTTTTTCCATCTTTAGTTTTTGATCGTTGGTATAATTTCTTATATTTTTTACTTTTAACTTCTGAGATTACCTTTTTCGCCTCTTTCTTTTCAATTTCTAACTTTCTCTATTGACAACCCTCTTAACCTCTGTGAACCTCGGTGAAGCTATCTAATATAGCTTTCCATTATCTTATGATTATTTTATTAATTTCGAACGGAATCTAACATGACTATATAATAACATAATTAATTTAATTAATTCATATCAAACTTTACTTTGAGGTATATTCCTAAAATATAAGATTTATTAAAATTAGAAATTTTGAATTTAACATCTATAATATTCTCTCATATAATTTGAATTAGTTTTAAATAATTTTAGTAATTATTTAAGATATAAAATTTAAGAATACCATATAATATATATTTATTCATCCATCTCTTTTATTTCTAAATATATGTTCTATTGATTATAACACCCTTTATTTTCAATCTTTTTTTATTTACCTTTATCTTTTACGTGGCTATGAGTAATTTTAGAGACTTTAATTAACAAGAACACCACTTAAGATAAACAAACAAGTAATTGCTTGCAACGATTACACTGATAACGCATGAAATAATAGTTTTCCAAAATTGAAAATTCTTTGTTTCACATCCGTTAGTCAACGTTTCCTCTGACAGTCCACAAAAAACGAAGTGTTCTTATCGGAAGTCATGTGAAATTACCTTTTAGCCTTCGCAGGACTAATAATTGAGATGCACAAAGCAAATACATTTTAAAGAAGCATATTATTATTATTATTATTATTATTGATGATATTAATAATAAAATATTAAATATAGTATAGATATATATTAAAAAACAATTCATCACGACATCTACTATAAATTATCAAGAATAATATTTTATTAAAATTTAATAATTAAAAATTTACTTGATTAAAGTTTGAAAATATTTTAAATTTGAATTAAATAAATATAATTTAATTATTAAAAATTAAACTAAATTGTTAAATACAAGTTAATTAATTAATATTAAATAATTAAATAATCAGATTATGAAAATACAAAAATAGAAAACAACTTTCTTTAATAATTTTTACAAGTTATAAAAACCAAATAAACTAAAAAAAACTTAAACAAAATATTTTACTAGACTAAATTTAAAAATAAAAACAAAAAGTCAAAAATAAAAGTAAATACAAACAAACCTTAAACATTCAAAGTAAACTAATATATTTTTAAGAATTAATTCATTAAATAAAATACTATTGCTGATCTTGTTGTTGTTGTTATTATTATTATTATTGTTATTATTATTAATTGCATTATTTTATGCCTGAAATTAAAATCAATATTTAATTAGGTAATGAGATTAACAATTTTATAATGTGAATAATAATATAACATAATTTTTATATTAATATAATTTTATAATTATTTGCAGAACAATTAAAATATACATGTTCAAATTTTGTATAATTTAGACATTAATATAATAAAAATATTATAATAATTTACATAAAATTGTAAATATAATATAAATTATTCGAAATTGTTGATCTTTATCTACAAATATTAGAAGTCTAGTCATTTGAGGATAACCACTATACTTATCATCTTAGGACTTAGTTAAATCACAAGACTCTCGTGACCGGAGATTATAAAAATCTCGTGGTCTTTTAACTACGCCGTTAAAACCGAAGCCTTGAAGGAAGTCCGTGAACTGACGCCGTGTCTGTTTCTCCGGGTCTCATTTATTGTCTCATAATTTACCTACGGGACGGGACGGTAGATTTGAAAATATGGTAGAATACAATAATGACAGAAACAGAAAGAAATTAATAATTTAAGGTTCAGTAAGGTTTTTTCCACACTCTTCTCTGAGTTCTCTCCTTTTTCTCTCTTCTTCTTCCTCCTCCTCCTCCAGTGTTGTTCACTTGCTCTTCATTTCTTGGTCTCTGTGTCCATGCATTCGAAGCTTTTAACTGTCTCTGTGTAAATATGACTTGAGTCAGTATTGTAGACACCTCTCTCGAGGGCTCAATACATTGTAAAGAGCTTTCTTGGCGAGTTTTCGAAATGATAGCTCAAGCTTCGATTGTTGAGGGTTAGATTATCTTTTATTGAATTCCTGTAATTGTTTTGAATATCGAGCTTTGAAGGAGGTGCAGCGTCTCTAAATTCGTCGAAACTAAAATTTGAAGCCTACTTGTTCTCTGTTGGAGTTTTCGGGAATCAGAATTCGGTGTAAGGTATTTTTTTTTCCTTTTCTGTTTCAGATCTTACCTTTTTTTCTTTAATCCCTTGAAACTAGTAACTTTGGGTCTGTATTTTTATCTTTTAAAACATCTGCTGGTTTTCAATTTTATTAACTTTTCTTATTTCATATTGGACTTCGTTGAGTGCGGAACATTAAATATATTGAAATAATCAAACTGCTTTTGACTTAATGATGCATTTAATTCTGTTTTATTATTATTTTATTCCTGGTGGAAGCAGAACCTTTTCGATACTAATACTTTTTGCAGGTATCTGCTTAATTATAATCGTCAGTACGGGCCTCGTTTACTGTATTTCATGTGACCCTTTTTGTGCAACAAGTACTGTTGTCTTGAGGTTTTCACCTTCTTCTGGAATTTTTAATGGAGAAGAAATAAAGACGTCTCGACCAAGAAAAGAGTTATATGATCTGTAGCATTTTTTCAGACATTTAAGTTCCAGGGTTATTAGTCAATTAGCTCCCTGCTACATTAGATTATGTTGTTGGCTTTGTGAACTTCTATGTAAACCGGGGTATTAACTTTATTTTTGGTGCCTTTTTCTCTCGTAAATGATTTGTAGCATCATAAAGCAATTTGGGTGATCGTTGAAGAGAATGCTTGTGTTTATTTGCACCGGATAAATACATGATGTCACTCAGATTGTATAATTCTGTGAGGAGCAATGCTTTTGCTTCCTGAATTTATTACGCGATGAAAGTGGTTGAGGAGTACGAAAATGTGTGATTCGTCTAAATTATATCACAAAATTTTTTGAACCTCTGTATTCATGTCCTTTCTCCTTCTCGCAAGTTAGGAGTTCTGTTATTAGATTTGTGTAGCTAGTCAATGTGTGACTCCATGTTTAATGTTTAATGTTTAATGTTCATTGTTTTCTTTTCAGATTAAACTGCCTAAACTTATGGGTTTCCTCAGAGCAAACGTTCTTGTTTCCATCTTGATGTATAAAATAGTCCTAGCAGGACTAATCTTCAGAGCTGAAAATTAGAGATGTTGTCAACTTGCAGTCAACCGGAATGAAGACTTTACAGGTCTGTTTATGTGCAGAGTACACGTCAACAAATTTTTGTTTTTGTTGACTTGGAACAGATATTCTGTCAGAACTGCTAGAATTTTACTTATTTATACAGTGAACGAGATGGTTACTATTGTATATGTAACAATTATCTATACTTCTGGACACATGAAGTTTGGTGTTATATAAGCGCCATTCCATTCTCTTGTATTCTGAATACTCAGGAGAGCTTCCATTGATTTCAGAGCAAGCAAGAAATACAGTCCTCAAATCAAGTTTCCCAGGACTCCCAAAGTGACCAACAAAACAATCACTCAGCAGAAGCTCCAATAGCGGATTCAGGTTCAATATCTGCTTCAAGCAATGATAGCAGAAAGGTTTCACGCGAAGACATTGAACTTGTAAGATATGGTTCATGTTTATTTTATTTCTGACATATTTTACTTCATGTACTTTTGGTACTATCTATCAATTTTCTTATTTGTACCACATCTTTTCTCTGCAATATCTGTTTCATTTCTTCCTGCTGATCTCAGTCTATTTAATGCTTGTTACAGGTGCAGAACTTGATAGAACGATGCCTTCAGCTGTATATGAATAGAGATGAGGTTGTCAAAACCCTCTTGACTCGTGCTAGGATAGATCCTGGGTTTACAACTTTAGGTAGCCTGCTTGAAATCCCTTGGAAGTGTTTGTTTTATTTGTTGCTTAGGATTGGTCTCTTATTCAACTTTGTCATTTTTTTTAAAATCTCAAGCGAAGCATGTTGTGATACCAAATATGCATGTTGCTACCAAAAATACAACATATTTTGTCAAGAAGAATTAACCACAAATGCATGATCTACTGTTTTATTTTTCTTTGTTGCACATTTGAACAATTGATCCAGTTCACATTTGCTTTCTTTGCTTTTCCAGTATGGCAGAAGTTGGAAGAAGAAAATGCTGATTTCTTTAGAGCCTATTATATAAGGTTGAAGCTGAAGAAACAGATTCTTTTATTTAATCATTTGCTTGAGCGTCAGTATCATCTGATGAAGTATCCAGTGCCTCCCAAGGTTCCTTTAGCCCCCATACAAAATGGGGTTCATCCTATGCCAGGTAAGTTTTAGCTTTCAAGTAAACGGTTTTGAAGTAAAAGAGGCTATTTTGTTTTTAAAGCCCATAAAATTTAGGATTGTAAGTTTATTTCATTAATCTTTTGGTGCAAAGTAATATAATGGAAGCTTTGTGGTGGTTTAGTGTCAGGTTAATAGTTATTTAAAAGCATAGCATTGTGCTATTATTCAATGTTACTTGTTTGCAGTGCAGTTAACAATTTACCAATGGGATACCCTGTGTTGCAACAACCTCCAATGCCAGCTCCTGGTCAGCCTCATCTCGACTCCATGACATGTGGAATATCTAGTTGTCACGTGGTGAATGGAGTTCCCGCACCAGGAAGTTTCCATCCTATTCGAATGAATTCTGGGAATAAGTGAGAATCTGTTTACTACTATTTTATCCAATAACTTGTAGTGCATATCTTATAAGTTGAAAATGTGGTTTAATGCTTATGTTCTTCCTCTACACGGTAAAGTGTATCGGATTTCTTCTTTATGAAATATATAGAGTTCATTGTAGAGAGGTCTGCACATCATGACGGAAAAGGTTATAATGCATGAGAAGCGTTATCTAGGACTTCAACTTTGGCATTTGATTTTCTGCCAATATATTGCTTCTGACTGATTTACTGATATAATGCTTTAGATCGGCTTCAGGTGATCAAATTGATTTTATAATGAAAGGGAAACAGTTTTCTTCCTTTTGTACTTGCTTATTTTTTCATATGAAGGAAGTTAACAGGAGCTGCGTATCCTTGTAGTATGATGATGGAAAACAGTGCAGCAGATGTAGGCCCTGTAGTTCCCCCTACCAGTGGCATATCATCTATGTCAGAGATGGCTGTGAGTCCTACATCAGTGGCATCTAGTGGTCATTTTCCCTTCACTGCCCCAGATATGTCTGGAATGGGAGTAGACACGTCAGCTTTAGACACAGCATTTACATCTGATGTGGGAAGCTCAGTAGGCTTGCAGCTTGGACAGGATGGTGGGCCTGCAAATGCAAGGGATTCACTCAGATCATTGGATCAGATCCAGTGGAACTTCAGCCTTTCAGATTTGACGGCAGATTTGTCTAACTTGGGAGGTAAAATGTTATACTTGAAATATTCTGTCACAGAGTGCTTGTTCATTTGGTAATTTTGCGAGGGCATCTCTCAAATGGGGAAAGTGAATTATTAGAAGAGTAAGCTCCTCATAGAAGATTCTTTGAAGGGATACATTCATTTGATAGTGATATTTGTGCTGACCTTAGTTTGTTGATACTTTGTTGAAATGTGGATTAGTGTAAATGTCGGTTCTGAAGACATTTCTATTTTATTTTGAATTCAGCTGTTGTAGTCACGAATGTGTTGCACCTGCCTCGGGTTGTTTACTGCTTAATTTCATCTTACTTACGAACAAAGTTATGCTAATATTTCTTGGCAAACTGAGAACATATTCAAGCCATTTTGTAACTGCTTCATTTCTCAAGTGTCGTATACTGCCTCTTACAATGTTTTATTTTGGCAGATTTAGGAGCCCTTGGAAACTACCCTGGTTCCCCTTTTCTGCCTTCTGATTCAGAAATTTTACTGGATTCACCAGATCACGAGGACATAGGTAATGCATTGTTTGCTTTGAAATCGTAATTGTATTACAACAATCCAACTTATGAATATTATTTATACTCTAGGGTGTCTTCATTTCAATCTGAAATTGGTTCGGTGAATGATAATACCTTCAATTTGCAAAACTCATTTTTGCATTCTAGTAGAGGGAGGGGTTATAAATCAGAATCAATTCCGGTGACTGTTAACTTCTAGTATTTTTGGCTGCAAACAATATTATATACTGAAACAATTTCCAAGTGCCATGATAATGGGGCATCACTATGGATGGTGTAAAAATTTTGCTACTAATTCTCTACTTCCAAATTAAAGTACTCTTTTCCTGTTAATCAAAGCTTACCCCGGAAAAATGCACCTTGCAACAGTGGAGGAGTTCTTTGTTGATTCTATCCCAGGGCCATCATGCTCTCCATCTGACGAAGAGAGGCCATAGGCTGAGGTGAGGTCTCTTCCTTTTCCTCTGAAAACTTTAGGATAGAGTTTATTTAGATGAATAAATTAAGAATCTATCAGCTATTTTTCAGCGATGTTAGCTCGTTATGTCTAGCACATTTGTATGTTCATTGTTGTAGTGACTAGTTTTGATTGGTATTAACATGCTCATACAGAAGTAACAATGCTGTCATAATTTCTGATATGGCAATAAAATTAGGATGGTAACTTCTGTAAATTATTTTTATCGTGTTATGGAAATGAAGATTTATCAGGTAGAAAACAAACAATTTGATTATCAAACTATGATTTCTGAAGAAACAAAAATAAAAGGTTGAGACTTTCACAAATGGCTAAATCAATTAGGGGCTGACTTTTATTAAACATTTAAAACAGCAATTGAAAGAGTTGAGACTTTCAGAACAACATAAAGGTTTAAGTGGAAGGTCTAAAGAAAGATGGTCTTAAAAGCCTGGCACCCATTTGAAACAATTTCTAAGTAATGCAATAATAGTGATCACAGTTACATGACTATTGATGGCCATTCTTTATAGTTTGCTAATTGTGCTGAGACCTTTTAAACTTGTAATTTGGTTCATCAATTTTTTTCTGACATCTACCCAGTGAAGTGATTAAACAATTTCCAGATGTAAACTAATCAATATTATGAATCTACTAAACCAATTGAACTTACGATATATGCATAGATGGAGTTTGGCTTAAGTAAATAACAGCGATTGCGGATTGTTTTATTATTGAACTGGCAAAGATAATTCCTCACGATCGTAAGTTTGTAGTCTACTAAGGTTGAAAGTTGAAATATCCATCTCTTATTTCAGTTGTTCCAAACACTAAGCTTCAGCCAGAGGTTGCCTCTTTTTTTTAATGATTATATTTCCCAGTTTTATTGATGGGAGTTGGGGATTGAAAATTAATTCGAGTTATATAATTATTATAACTATAATAGTTAATTAGGGTGAATAAATGATTGCTATTATTATTAATAGTTGATGGTTTATTGAAAATCTTGGGAAATGAAAATTTGTTAAAATTTTATTTTACATTAAATTTTAATATAATCTAATTAATTATATTTAGTGTTAATACGTTCTAATTAATTATATTGTTTTCTTAAAAAAGAAAAAAATTAAAATTTTGTTAAATTTTTTGTTTCGGATAAAATTGTAATATATTTTAATTAATTATATTGTTTTGCTAAAAATGGAAAATTTGTTAAATTTTAATATATTTTAATTAATGATATTTAATTAACTATATTTTTTTGGCTAAAAAAGGAAAATTTTTGTTAAAATTTTGTTTTATATTAAAATTTAATGTATTCTAATTAATGATATTTATTAATTATATTGCTTTGCTAAAAATTAAAATTTTGTTAAATTTTTTAATATCAATTTTTAAATATATTTTGATTAATTATATTTATTTTTAATATTTTTCTAATTAATTATATTATTTTACTAAAAAGGAAAAAAAATAATAATTATCATGGGAGTGTCACGTCCAAGACACTTTGTCACACCTATGACACTCCTGTCATGGGCATGCTAGTGATCTGTCACGCCGTAATACTTGCGTGTTAACCATGGATAATTTTCGTTTCTCTCGTATTCCGGCATGGAGTAATCTCTCCGACACTTAGATATCAAAATATTATTCTTCTAATGATAATATATAACCAATCTATTAGTTTTCATTCCTTGTTGGTATCTTCTCAAACTCATTAATCAAGCACCCCTCTTTAATTTGTAATTTGTTCGGGTTTTAGTTTGACAATTTATTCATATCGTATTTTATCTTGTCAAACTTTTGTTAAATTTGATTAATTATGATGAAGTTGTTAGATTTAGGTTTAATTAATATTTTAAAAAAAGACTGAAAGTTAAATCGATAAGAAAAGAAGGTTTAACAATTATTATAAAATTCGCTAAAGAATAAATAAAATTAAACATTTAAAATATCTAAAAGAGATATTATTAAATAAAAATTGATTGATTTGTTTTAGTTTATAAGAATTTATTAATTAATAAAAATTAATTGATTAATTTTAATAATAAAAATTATTAAAATAAATTGAATCAAAAAATTAAACATCAAACTTTGAAAAAAAATTTATGGTTGAATTAAAATTGTAAAATTTTGTAGTTAAAAGTTAACCTGGGCCTGGTTGAAGATTGCCGATACTAACAAAATCCCATCAGGAATCCCTTGTTAACGAGGACCGCAAGGGACATGCCCACTCCCTAAACGAATTTGTTTGGGGTTGGGAAAACGGCAAAAACAAACGGCCCCACCATTTGCGAGACCCTCTATTATAAAGGTGAATTGAAGGGGATAAATTATTCAGCAGACTATTCAATAATGATAGAGCAACTGGCAACACTTTTTTTATTCCCTTGAAAAATAGAAAGAAAGAAATCGGCTTTTACAGCCATAGAATTATTTTTAATATTTAAGTAATAAAGCATTGTGACTTTCCCTGCAACTTGATTTATTCTTTTTCAGGAAGCACCATGTCCATTGCATGATTCATATTACCTGCATCACATGAAATCAGGACCATTTTAAAACGTAACAACCAATTGAAAACAGTGACAAAAGGAGGGTATACAGTACTATACCATGTGGCACAGTTAGTATCAGAAGCAATTGGTGGGAGGTTAATTGGAAGCCCACACTTCTTGGGAATTTCAGGAATGAGTTTAGGCTCGTATTTTACACCCTTCAATCCATACTTGATGCACTCACAAACAGCTTTCCTATCATCTTTGGTTTTGGCACTGCTATTGATGTTCTTAACCCCAGAACAACAGCTGCCATCTGGCTTGTCTGATTTGGAACTCACAAAAGAGAGGCATGGGGCTAGGTTGGTCTGAACTATGGGGCATGAAACAGCTACCCCAATTGAAGAACATAGAGCTGGTCTTGAGGTTAACAAGAGCAAGCTCAGCAACATGACAAGGAGACTCATAGCTGTTTTGCTTGACATGGCTCAAAAGATGCAACCGAGAATGGATCAGTCCCGATAATGTAAGAGGAACGAATTACAGTATTATCATATATACACGGCTTTTTCGTGAGTGTTTGGATAAAGGAACCTCTTGTGCATTTTGCATGACCTGATGCTTATTCAACCCAAACTAAAACACTTGTATACATGTGTGATACAACCACTAAAGTTTGAACTTCTTTCTGTTCCATACTCGATGCAATATATATTAAGGGGAGATCCTTACGACAAATACACAAAGAATAAGCCTATGGACTAGCTAATCTTTTAGAAGCTGGGTTGCGAAACTGCTCATTGAGTAGAGTGACAGATAAAGTAACAAAAGATCGGATATCTGCCTTTCATTAAGAACCTTAAAGACAACAACTGTCGAGCATTGTCGCTACCTTTTGATCAACCACCTGATCCTATTTACATGTTGGCATATCATTATCATGTCTTGTTATGTTCATGCGTGTCTACCGTCAAACTTGGAATCAGTGCTGCGCTTCCTGTACGATGAACTGATAGCAGGATCCTCGACTCGTGGAGACACCATTGCACTAAGAGGCTGGAAACTTGTATTCCCTATAAACCAATACAGAGCCCATTTCAAATTGCAGAGCGTGTACTTGAGAGCTTTAGTCCAATTCTCGTGCTTATTGAAGCTTTGTGTGATAGAATGGTTTTCCACTTTGTCGTTGTCAATCCTACAAGATATTCCATGATCATAAATCACATTTGCAAATTATTACTCACAGAACAGAGCATTTAAATACATCAACAAAGCAATTTGGAGATTACACATCCTATATCTCTCAGCAAATAGTACAAATTCATGTACCAGCTCAGTTTGCTTCATCATCTTAAAATGATAGTCAAGGAAAAACATAATTAATAAAACTTATTCAAACTGCAAACAAATCCATATGATCAGTCGATTCAACTACAGACAACTTCGCAATTTGACTATATGAATCCTTTTTCTAAACTGATAAGAATTTGATCAGGATTATGTATGATCTATATTTTTCTCGTTACTACATATACATTTCTCCATAAGCAGACACTGCTGCATGAGGAGGCTAAACCCACAAAATGTAACTCAAACAAAGATAATACACAGGCATACAATGGGTAAGACTAAACATTTTAACACATCTTTTAAGTCAAAAACTTACTTGTATGGAAGTCTGAAACGTTTCTCAGGTGGTATGTTATTTTCTTGATCTTTCAAATATGCAAACTCAGCAAAGTCCTTGAGGCATGTTAAGAACAATGTCATAGCTTTGTCGTATCGTGTACTCCAAAACAAGTTGACTGGACCAAACCTACAATTTCACATAAGTAATATAATCGGCAAATATAAGTGTAAATTTGAAATTAAAACAGATGCAAGATCTAAATGGCAAACTTACTTTAAAGTTAAAAGGAGAAGATTCCTTAACCAAGGCACAATGGAGTTATTTCATAGCTTACATAGTGGTATCAACTGTAACAGCTTAATATATTTTATTGAAATGATTATCGAAGTGGATATACAGGGGCATGAATACTTACAGTTCATAAACAGTGTCATTGCTGTCCCTGATTCGTGGATAACTCCCCATAGGAACCATTCTTATGCGATATCTAATAGACATGAATTGAGGAATTTTATATACATTCTATAACTCATCTTATAGATTTCATTTAAGCAAGCTAAAAGTATAGTTTCCCTTCAAGAACTGAAAAACATATGCTTATGGAAGAACCAAAAGCTCCCTCATCAAATTCCTTCACCAACCAGGGATCAATGCAAGCTATGAAGTTGATATCAGAAATATTCCCCAGTGTAAGCCGACCAAGAGACAGAAACCTGACCTCTGTAGCAAGTATATAAGATATTGGGGATGAGTTCAACACCAAATTATCTTCTACCAATAAAATTGGCAAGAAAAGCAATCCGCATATATATATACATATATTTGAACTCCAAACATACCATTACATACACACAAAATTTTCACAAGTGGTCTAATCTTTAGTTATCGATTTCATTTTCTGCATCCTTCATGCATAAATGAGTAAACACAATTTAAAAAAAAAAACCAACACTCAATGGAAGAATATATATATATATATATATCTGAACTCCAAACATACAATTACATACACACAAAATTTTCACGAGTGGTCTAATCTTTAGTTACCGATTTCATTTTCTACATCCTTCACGCATAAATGAGTAAACACAATTAAAAAAAAAAAAACACTCAATAGAAGAAAGGATACGGAAACTTTGGCTTGAAGTATTGGCACATTGTATGGAGGAGAAGACATGCTTGGCCCCAAGCAGCGTTTATCTCATCCCATTCAACCTGGATATCATTACAATCCCGTAAATACAGTAACATTAGAGACAGTTTCAGTTTACTTAACAAGACTTGAGGAGTTCTCAGACACTTAAAACTACTAAGACTTCAAAGAAGAGCAACAATCTAAGAAACTGAAACTTCTTACATTCTTAAGATCAGGCAAAAATTGTGAGAGCAATTGAACTGGGGACAATCTAGGCAAGCATAAACATATGAAAATAATATCTATATCAACTATTTCGTCTAATTGTAACAAAATACCTTGACCATGACAATCAAATAAAAAGCAGAGTCAATACTTATGATGTGTTTTATGATGCATATAAATACTGTAGCTATATATAACAAAGAAGAGACATAAAAATCTACATCTAACTAATCACTTAAGTTTAATGGAAGAAAAGATGAAAAGAACAGCAAGTTTGTTTCTTCACCGCAATTTTAGGGAGTCGACCAAGTCGAAAATTGTTTATTGTTCCAAATTCTCCATCATGATGAATGGGAAAGGCATCATTCAGCACATTAGTTTGCTTCAACAACTCCAAATGTGCCTGTGAAACTTCAATCTTCGTCAGAATTGCATCTCTCTCTTCCTGTTGGACAAGAAGCTTCTGTTAAAGTTGAATAAAAAGCATTGAAAAGAAAAAAGTGAATGAACGGTATAGTTGTTGAAAAAATTTTAAGCTGCAAGTTACTTCAAGCTATTATTAAAGCAAGGTGAATAAACTATCCATTAGGAGAGTTAAATGGGAATGAAATTATATAATTATACATAATCTATTAGCTCAAAAAGGTCTCTAGTTGCAGCTGATACAACATAAACAACAGACACAAAAGCTAACACTTAGATAATAGAAGCAAAAGATATAGTTCAAATGACATCTTTCATGCCAAAGGAATCAGTAAACCCTAGAAGTGAGATAAACAAAACAAAAGAGAAAAGAATAGCAGGTATAGACAATCAGGCACCTGATGTGACAATAATTGAAACTGAAAATTGTTGAACTCTTGCCAATACCTGTTACACATCAAGTTCAAAACATGTGAATGGACAACTGCTCAGCAAAAGAAATACCTGGCACACATAGTATGTTCTATTGAAATCTGAACCTTTATAATTGGCTGTTGAGAAGGAATGACTTAAGTCCAAAACATGTTACAACACAACAGATATCAAAGGGAGAACTCACCGCTCTTCCAATTCTTTAAAGCGAACAGATTTCAACTCCAGTTCCTTGAGTTGGGTATTAACCTCTTCATACTGTTTTTCAGTTTCTTGAATTGCTGCTTCAAGCTGTCTCTCTTCCTCCTCAATCTTTATTAGTAGAAACAAATAATCAAATCAATAAGTTAATACCTGATGATATTATGAAGAGGTAATGGACCATGAAACTCTTCTCTATATTCAGCTATATTGTCCATGGTTTCAAGCTATGACCTTATATAGGCAAGATAATATGAACATCGAGAGAGTCTGGTGTCTGTGGCCCAAGTAATTCCACAATAAACATTTTCATTAAATTGGAAACGGGCTGATTCTCTAACCTAGAAAAGTTCATTTTTTGTAGATAGAACAACAGATCAAAATCTAGTTCTCAATATCCCTAACAACCAGTATTTGTGCCCATGGGAGATTTTAATGCTTAATATGTTGTTGCATCTGATTGCAAAGGGCTTCATCAACCAAACTAGAATTTGAGGATCTAGACATTGCATTTTCAGAATGAGATTTTAAACCTTCCTTACATGATTAAAGGAGAATGCATCACACCCAATAACTAGTAAGCACCTGTAGCTTCTCCTTGAGAAAATCAGCCTCACTAAGCACATCTCTTGACTCTCCCTCCAATCGTCGTAAGCAGGCTTCATATGCATCTATGTCCCTATTAACATCTTCAACCTCCTTATCAAGTTTATCGGACAACACTTTCATGCATTCAAGGCATAACGGTTGCTCAACCTAAAGTAAAAATTAAATATATAAATCATGATCCCAATAGTTCAAAAATATTCTTCAACAACAAGCTGAAAGATCCAGGAACTTAAATTCCAAAGCCATTTTAAGCATAACTTGTATACCTGAGTCTGGGTAGTGGCAATTTCAAATGCACGCTTCAATATCGTAATAGTAGAGTGAAATCCGTTATTGTTAGATTGCAATTGACCATTAGATCCTCCTTCCAGTGATGGTAAATTAGTTCCAACCCCATCGGATGCAGGCTCAGACTTATAAACAACCACAAAGGATTCTTCCATTGTCTTTCCAGATGGCCCTTGATCAGATTGTACAGCTCCATCACGAGGACGAGGCGGAAATCCTGGTGCCTGAGACCTTTGCTTTGGCAGTACTACAAAGGAATTATCCATACGTGTTGACCCCAGCACACTGTTTGCCCCATGCACAGAAAAACCTCCCCGCATCGCTGCATGGCAATCCAGACAGTTACATTTAGATTAACATAATCCAGTTCTAACAAACCCTCAACCCCCCTCCTCCCAAGCACAAACACACACATACACACTTAAGTTAAATATATATAACAGCTCCAAATTCCAAGAAAAATCATAGAAAGGCAGGGACTACAATATCTACATCTAACATAATGGCGCAATCAGACCACATTAAAAGCATCGTTTTTAACCCAAACCTTTGAGAGATATAAGGTTTTTGCAGAACGTACACCACCTAATAACAAAATGATTTCCACCATAGGTGGAAAGGACAAAAGGCAAAGAGTGAAAGCTCTTGCCCAGATTAACTTAGGACAGACCCCAATCCCCAGTGACGATACTATATCTCCATCAACGCATATTTTCGTACAATAGAGAGGAAATTACGGAATAATCTAGAAAGATACTACACCTAAGCTAAGAAGACCCATTGGCCAAAATTTATCTCATAAAATTTACAGAATCGAGTGAGAGGTAATAATACTCCGTGATATTCACAAATATTCGAGTACAGCAACGGCCACCGGCAAGTAATCAAGAAGAAGAAATTGAGCTAACCGGAGCGGGAAGAGGAATCGTTAGAGAACTTGTCGACGTAGGAGTCGACGCCCACGATGCAGAGGGAGTGACGGCAGTTCTGGCAAACCCATCGTGGAAGATTCGGATCCACCGGAAAGCTCCGACCCTTATCGCTGCTCATCATATGCCAAATTCTCTTGGTTTGCTTGCTCGCTTCTCTTGAAGTACTAATTGCTCAATTTCGCATCTTCATTTTTATTTACAATTTAATATATGGAAAAAAATTTAAAACAAAATTCCAATTCCATGGGCCATCCGACTGAATTGACCCGGAACCTATAGACCTTAACGGACCTTGACGACCCGAACACCTAGTGACCTTAAGGACCCTAAGCCCAAATAACGGACAAGTACAATGACAAAAGGCAAATAGAATCGTATATTTACTGGCAACTCAGGTAGATATTTCCTCTTTTTGTCCTTTAAACATACACTACGATATGGTTTCAAATTTTTAAAAAACAAAAATATTGTAATTTTCTGTAAAATAATATCATTTTGCTTATAAGAGTACTATCTCAAACTCAATCAAACCATACTACGCTTGTTGACTTCAAGTCGAGCCATCATGCGACTCATACACATTAAAGATACACTGAATATTAATAAATATATATAAAGATAAAAAATTTGACCTTTTTTATTACATAAAATAAGGGGGTGCTTGATTAAGGGGTATGAAAATAAATAAATAGGAATGGAATGAATAGTAATGGTTGGTTGGTTATTATGATTGATTGAATAGTTTTTTCATACCCAAGTTTTGGGTAATGGTCCATTCTCTCCATGTATGAGAGGAATGGGTTTGATTCTTACCAATACTAATATTTTTAATTTTTTAATTAAATATAATTAAAATAAAATTTATTAAAATAAAATTAAAATGTAATTAAT